>JASDQU010309055.1:1480-24124 GCA_032191745.1 Picea mariana
AGTAATTATAACTTTCTAAGTATCCTACCAGTCCTTACCAGATTTCCTAAATCATGAAGGAGTTCTTCATGAGGATCTTAATTCTTACCTAACCAACCATCTCAATTGCAAGAGACTCTACCTGCTTTAGTAGGTATCCATCATCACACTATAACAAAACAACTCAGTCCATGCCCCTTTTTTTTGGGATCGTGCAGCTCCATAGCACAATCTATTCCACCTCTGTTATTCACACTCAGGTCTTATCAGTAATATTGATTAGTGCATCCCTACTCCTATAAGAGTAGTTATCATTTTGACAAAGGAACAATATAATTCCTTTGCTGGAATTCTGTAGAAATTCCCAAATTAAAGTTTCATTCTGCAGCCCTTCTCCTTAAAGAGAAAATGCAGATAACAATATCTTCTTACGTGACTTATACATGAGCCCAAGCAGGCCAAGTGTTGTAACCATGCTCTAATACCAGTTTGTAACATACCCACTACAGCATAATAAATTTTTCACCTCTTCTCAAGGGATAGAATCCCCGAATCCCTACGAGGGCCTAGCGCAGGCTAGCTCTTCCCTTATCCACCTCCATGTGATCGTTGGTTATGACCACAGGCTAAAAAATCTAGGTGCCTTTTTGCATTTCGTGACTTAACAATATGAGCGCATCAAGTCTTTCGACTCTGCAAACCCTGAAACCCAAAATATTACCTTCGAGGAGATTGACGGCTGTGAGTCTCCCCCTGATCCGACGGTCCTGGCCATATCGGGATTTCGGTAACTGAGAGTTCGAAATGCAAGAAAGTCAAGTCTTTCGACTCTCCAAACCCTGAAACCTGAAACTCGAGTTCTTGTATGAGACCCAATGGATCTCGATGTTTTGGATCCAACGGTCCGGATCTTTTCAGAGTTTTGTGAATCGGGAGTTCATGATGCAACGTCTCCAAAACTCTTGTCACTCCAATCTCCGAATTCCGATATGGGGATTCGTGTAGGAGACCAATGATCCTCGAGGATTTGGATCCAACGGTCCACAGGATTTCAGAGCTTTCCTCAAACTCTGACCTCTCACCACGCGTCTCCTCTGATGGATGGTCCAGATCCTTTCAGGACTCCTCCTTTCTACCACAGAGTGCATCGGGGTTTTCGGGTACCGGGACTTTTCGACTTGCGAAGACAAGGGTTCTTGCCCTTTGGTTTCCTGGGTGCCGAAACGCCGATCAGCAGCCACGTGTCCTCTACAAATGGATGGTCCAGGTAACTCCCATGGATCTTGGGATCTACGGTCCCGATTCCTTTGCTACTTGCGAAGGCTAAAAGGGGGTCAAGGCATTAACGCCTACGTTCCTCTCTCTAATCTAACGGTCGTGACAGAGCTCAGATCCTCAGAAAGGATCTCGCCCGTTCATCTGGAAAACGTAAGGGTACTCTCTTTTAGTATTTTCAACTCGCTATCCTTCCTGAGCTTCGTCAACTATGAAGGACTTGAGAGATTTTCACTCTTTCTCCTGGACTTGACTCTTAGAAGAGTCTTCAACACAACTATTGCGCTCCTTCATCAAGGGGTTCTGGGGTTCTATTTGATCATAGAGAGCCTATGCATATCGACACTACCTCTCATGAGCTTAACAAACTCCATCCTCCAAGGGACTCATAACGACTAGGTGAGTAAACCATCGTACATGCAACTACGCCTAAGGTTGATGAGATCACAGTTCGTGGCTCTAGCTTAAGACACTACAAAACTCCAGAATTTATAAGAACCAATCATGTTTGACCCATATAATTCATTACTTGCCTAATTATACAACCAAGTATAAATAGGAGGGATACAGTATATCCATTAAGCATTCATTCACATTTCTGAAAGCATGCACAGTATAACCAATTCATACACAGTTACAATTACATTACACAGGGTAGGAAATCACTTATCTATTACAGGTTGCTGCCAACCAACTGATTGTGGGTGTTCATCCTTCCACCCGACCATAGGCTCAGAGGCATTCATTCTTAGCACTTTGGCCACCGCCGTGCCAAGCCATGATATCACCAAGTATTTCTCATAGTTCTTGAGGGCTCTCTCTCTGTTTCAGCTTCTGTTCGGGTCCTGTTTTCTGCAACTCGGAGCTTTCTCACTCGGTTGTGGCCTCAGTGAGGTTTCTCAGATGCTCTTTGGCATCAAGCTCATGACCTTCTGTTCATGATTCACTGGAGAGCTTCGCACCTCCCCCTTGCAAGCTTCCTCCCTCGTCTGTTCTCTACCCTCTCCCGTGTGCGTGTCCCTCTTACCTGGGAAGGTTTTTTTTTTTCTTACCTATCTGGTTCCTTCTGTCAGAAGGAAGCTCAGGTCCACATGTCCCTGTGGTACTTCAGACTGATAGCCCATGTTTCCATTCATGGGGGTGGTTGGTGATTCAACCACTAGTCCTTTCTTCATTGACTGATTTTCTTTCCTTGGGATTCGAAGGAGGTTTGTCATCCTTATCAAGGAAGATTTGGGGTTATTTGATATATGAAACCTCTTGTATAATTTTCACATTCTTCCTCTAGTGATATCATGGCCAGTAATTTCAAGTCTTCACCCCCACAGTCAGTTATTGGCAACTCAAACAATAATACATTTACATTTTCCTCATGCATTAGCATGGTATTTCCTATTCTATGATTAATTACAAATTGGGGGAAACAGGGTGTTACAAGTGTAGAATGTATGGAATATTTATAACCCCCCAAAAATTATTGTTTTCTATCACATAAGATAAAATTTTGGGGCATATCATAAGTGAAAGAGGGATCTATATCGATCCAAAAAATATTTGGGTGATAAATGATTTGAAGCCTCCCACTAATATTGAAAGCGAGTCCATTGATTGAGTTAATGTACTCCCTAGTTGAGGAAAAATCATATGCATTGGCAAAATCCATGGCATACTTTAGGATCTACATTCTCTTGACCTATGTGATGGATTATCATGTACAATTTCCCCGAGTTGATGATATGATCTTGATGAACTAGCCATTAATGAGAGAAAGGAGATGACATAACTAGTTGGCTAAGTTATATGAGCATGATATTGAAATAGATCCTTTGAAGGTCACCAGAGGACAAGGCCTTTACAAATTGACCATTGGTTGTTGAAGTAGTGATTACTGAATTTGATGGAGAGTTGACTAAATATCTACTAATGTCATATCTAGAGTGGTAAAAGAACATTATTTTTATCTAGACATAGACAATTCTTGATCAAGATGTCATCTAAGGAAAGGAGGGCCTTAGAAAATAAGGTCATTTAGTACATGTTGATTTTTGGCATACTTTTCGTAATAAATTTCAATGGAGTGTTTTTTATATGTTTGGATATGACCCTTAACCTCTATAACTCTTATTCCATAACACTACAACCCATAACCACTATAGTCCCTCAAAATTAACCCCTAATCTCTAATCAATTTAACTTTTATCACCCCCAATCATAATGACCCTTAATGTAACCCTTTAACACTTATCACCCATAAAATATATAAGCCGTAGAAACAATAAATATCAACTAATATTATATCCCTTAAATCTTATAACACCTAACCCCTTTAATAATTCATTTAACCCCTAACTCCTATAACATCTAATACTTAATTAATCTCTAAATTTTATAACCGCTAACCATATAATCACTAACTCTTAGAACCACTATCATCCATAACCCCTAATATAACTCCAATAATGTCTAAATCTGTATAGAACCTACTTCCTAACATTGTATCCTTTAACACCTAGCTATTATAACTCAATCAAACCTAACCTATATAAACCCTAATATAACCCATCACTTGCATAACCTTTATACCCTTATAATTCATAACCACTATCCACTATAAATTAACCCATGTAACCCTTTACCTCCAACATGCATCAATGTTAATTCTTAACTCATATAACACACACATAGGCCTCCAAACAACCCATACAATGGACTCATGTGTTGTCTCAAGCACTAGTACTCATTCAAGGCTCTTGAGCTCAAGAATATTCAACAATATCTTGAGGCACTTGTTTTCCTTCCTCGACCATGGTCAAGATCCTATGATATATATACCCAGTGAAAAAAACCTCCTAATGGAGTCCATATCCAACTATGATGCTAAAAACCCCTTAGCTGATAGGGCTTGTGTTATGGTAATTTGCAGGTGTTGTTCATGGTGATTGATCCTAAGAAGTGATGTTTAGGGAATGAGGTCCAAGTTTTTTCCTCCCAGTCTAACCATGGAATTTGAGATCAAGAAGGTTTAGTTAGGGCTTAATACCCTTCTTTTCCCCTTAACCTTCATCTTATTCCCTCAAGACCCATTTATATTGTACAAAACCTACTCATGGGACCATTATATCCTCCTTTGGATTCTAAAGATTAACACCAACTACAACCCTGAGAACCATTCCTATGGGGGGTCTGACACATTTTTATTTAGGGCATATGTTTTGGTTTAATCATGGTACTTGTATCTCTCATATAGTTGAAAACTAACCTTCAAGGGTCCTATGTGATGGATCAAGGACTCGTCCACCACTATATCCTGAGAAGTTGTGTGGGTTGTAGTTGTTGTTCATAGAAGTTAAGCCTAAGAATGTTCACTTAGGGAACACGTCCATTGTTTCCATCCCTTGAGCTTGGTTAGACCTTGATACCCATTCTTGGTTCAAAACTAACTTATTCATGGTGCCCAAATTCCACTTGGAGGTGAATGATATGTTACATAGGTCATATGTGGTGGTTTGACTACTTGCATATGGTTCTTGAACTTGAGAAGCAAGGTTTATGGTTGAAGACTCTTGTTTTCTTTCATCAACTATAGTCATGAACTTAAGACCCATCCATAATGATAAAGAAGACCTCATAATGTCACCCATATTCAACTTAGATGCCAAAGAATACCTAGAGAGGACTCATGTCATGGTTTTTAGGTATTGTCGATGGTGGTTGATCTCGAGAAGGTTTAGTTAGGGCTTTAGGTCATTATTTCCAACTTTCCATGTTTATGCCTCTACACTCATTTTCAATTTACAAAACCTAATCATGATGCCTACATCCCTCTTAAAGGCCAAAGTTCTGTTATGTTGGTTTGAGGACTTGTTTAAGGCTCTTGATGGCAGATTGTTAAGCCATCCATGGTGTTGTTTGGTGACCCAAGGACTTGGTCATGGTGCTTGAGATAGATATGATATGTTTGGGGCTTGAGTTGTTGTTTCCCTCCCTTTCCCATGAAATTTAAGGGCTTGAGGCTTGTTTCCCTACCAAAACCATGGTCAAGGCCCCAAGACCCATATGTAGTATGCAAAACATATTAAAGGTGATGGTCTAGGTGTTGTTCATGGCACATGAGCTTGAGAAGGTTCAATTATGGCTTAAGTCCTTTACTCCCCCCTTAATCATTTTTAGGTGTTATGACCCATTTATAGGGAAAAAAGCTTACTCATGGTGCCTGTATCCTACAATTTTGGTGGCATTCAAATAAGCCTTAAAAATGAGTGATGTGTTGGTTAAGGCCTCTCTACCCTTCCTTATTGAAAAAACCTCCTAATGATGTCCTTATCCAACTCTGAAGCTAAGGACCCCCTAAAGAGGGATTGTGTTGTAGTTTCTAGGTGTTGTTCATGATGATTGAGCCTAAGAAGTGTCATTTAGGGCCCTCATATCCCTTGAAATTGGTCATACCTTAATACTAATTATTGGTTCTTGTATGGATTATTTTCCCATCTTTCCACCTAAGTTGAATGAAACATTTAAACATGTATTAGTTTTAGAAATGGGAATGCCTAGAAATGTGACCCCCCCTCCAAACATGTACGTTGAGGGATACACAGTGTGTGTGTGTGTGTAATAAAAACAACAACAACAACAACAAAAAAATCAATAGAAACAAAAACAAAAACAACAACAAAAACAACAAAAAAAACTCCACCAACAATAATAATAATCTAATTTTAAGGTCACAACCAAGCCAAAAACCAAATTGGTGTATGAGACTCCTTGTTTGTGGGACAAGGGACCCCCTCTGCACAACCAATTGACTACTAAAGTCTACAGAGGTATACATACACTACCCCCACCGTTGATCCGTTGAAAGTTCATGACATCTCCAAGCTTCCTCCACCCAAAACTTTGCAGAAGTTACGAAGTCTCCAAGGGAAATCCAACTTCCTACGATGGTTTGTCCCTAGATATGGCACTACAATGAAGGTGATCTTGTTTTACTGTATGACCAAGCCCATGATAAGCTCAGAAAATGTAAGTTTTAACCTTTGTGTTGTTAGATTTTATAGAGTCTAAGAGTGTAAGTTGATTTCTAGTTGGAGATGACTGATATAGTTAGGAGTTGACTTATACTCTAAGTTAGATTCCCTTCTAAATAACTTAATAAAAGACTACCTTATTTATACCTATATCTTATATATATATCTATATATCTATATATATATATATATATAAAGAAAGAAAGAAATAAGAGCAACTCCAAACCTTCAATAAAAAACACATTATAAAAAAATGAATTATTTCAAAGATTTTAAGTTTCATAATTTTTATAGTGATAATTACTGAAATAAATTACCCCTTCATAAAAAAATCAAAGAGTAAATATCTATTCTTAATACAATTTAAAAAAAGAAATATTAAAATCCTTTAATTCAAATAATTATTACTCATTTTCTATATCTACTCTACCCAATATGCAAATGTAGAAATGACTCTACTCAAATAATTATATCTACTCTACCCATTCACCCATACGCTTTGAGGAGATAAGATTTGGTAAGGTAGGCTTTCTTTAAGGCATAAAAATAATTCAAATCAATTGTTTATTTCCTTGGCAGTGATAACCTTACCCTTCTTCAAGTAAGCAAGAGCATCCGAGGTAGAGATTTTTCATATCTACTCTACTCTAATCAAGGACCATCCGAGACTGATCAAACCGAGAAAGGAGGCACAATAATGTCGAGAGAAATAATCTAATTGAGGGTCATCTAAGACCGATCCGACTGAGAAAGGAGGCACAATATTGTCGATGGCAAGGAGGCGTGATACTATTGAGGGCCACCCATACGCTTTGAGGAGATAGTCTTTGGTAAGGCATGATTTCTTTAAGGCAAGATTTATTTAATGGGGATAGTCATATTGATAGTGGAAAAAGCATAATTCAAATCAATTTTTTATTTCCTTGGTAGTGATAACCTTACCCTTCTTCATGTAAGCAAGCCCATCCGATGCAGAGATTTTCTATATATACTCTACTCTAATCGAGGGCCATCCGAGATCGATCAGATTGAGCAAGGAGGCGTGAGACTGTCAAGGGAAAGGAGGCGCAAGACTGTTGAGGGACATTTGAGACTGAGGGAAAGGAGGGAAATATCAGACCAAGGAAGGAGGCATGGGACTGTCAAGGGACATTTGAGACTGAGGGAAAGGAGGGAAAGAATGGTGAGTATAACCTTTTCACACTCAATTTTTTCATGAATTAGATAATTAAGAAAAGGGATCCATGCTCAACCTAGGTTTTGGGAATATTTTTTCACCACTATTCCATCGCATCCAAGCCCTACTTCACCATTCCTCAAGTCACAATGTGTTATTTCTTCATCACCCTAATCCCACATTCTTGAAATCGAGCATGAAAGCCTAGCCAAGTTCGATGACTCTCTGATATGAAAAATTGAAGGCCATAATATCAAACCAAACTCTGCAATTAAGGGTCATTGAAGGAGATATGTCATTGTGCCCTTAACATGGAAATTTCTTCTTCTCCTATCTACTCTTTCATGCAGTTTCAAAATCCATTCAGATATACATTATAGAGTCAAGTGCTCCAATTATGGATATTTTAACCAAAAACATATTACTATATTATTTTTTAGTTTTGGTCCATTTTCCTTTAGTTATGAGCAAGTGATAACAAATCCAATCCTCTCATTGTTTTTATGTTCAACCTGGGCTTAACTACTTCATTTACCTTAAATATTTTTGCATATATAATGGTCCCATGGTCTCGAAACCATCATTCTATTCACTATGATATTTACCAACACTAAAGGGTTTGAATGAATACTATTTGATTTCATTTTTATCATTATAAACTCAACCTTAAAATGATTTTTTTAATTCCTATTACTCATTATAAGTATGAACATAGTTTGTCCTATATTACTCATTACAAGTATGAGCAAAATTTGGCTTATACGAAGCCTTTGAATTGCCCAACACTTGTGAGGTTTGAATCAAACACCAGTTCACCTCCTTGCATTGGATTTAAAACATTAAAAGAGCATATTCAAGCATAAGAAATCTACCATGGATTGTTTTTTTTTTTTTTTAAGTTCATGTCTTACGTTATAAATGATAGCATAAGATTTAGTTTCAGGGTATGCTTCCCATGTATGTCATATATTGATGATTGTTGTGGTTGTGAGAATCATGCTATATAAATGTTTGTACTTAACATTTGTCAGAGCTCAATTATAATACATCATATGTGTGTGTGTGTGTTTGTGTGTGTGTGTGAAGCTCAATTTTTTCATATCTTTCCATGATAGATCTTTTATGTATATTATTTATAGTTGTTCTTTACAATTAATTTTTTTTAAAGAGTGTTTTACAATGACAAATGTTTTAAGCGTCGTTCCTAATTTCACATGCTTACTATTAATCACTTACATAGAATTGGGCCTTTACTAGCACTTTTGCAAACACAATTTGCCTGATTTGTTAGCCAACATGTGTTCCCTCACTTTTTCACTCTTTCTATAACCAACTATAAAAGGATCATAAATCAATGCATTAGATAGATGCACTATTTTCCTTCAATCATAATCCAGTCAGTTTATGATTGCTTGAATATGTTGGGTCTATAAGGCTAATTGTAAATTGCATTTGCATTTATATTTGGTTTGTTAGATGATTTTTTGGAGTTGTGGCTCCCTTGACCCCAAAAGGGGATGTGACAAAGGGCCATAGATATATGAAGGGGTGAGAGAAGGAAAATAATAATGTTTTATTTTCATTTTAATTCAGAATTAGATTAATTTTCCAAATTATACCAAATAGGCCATTTGTACTTGGGTGACCCAAATATCCAACCAACTCTATTTCCATTTCCACCTAATTTTTAGCCTCACTTGAGAATATCCGAGATAAACCTTATTTTTCCACCCACTAATGATGGATAGAACCCTAATATTACTCTGTATTCCATTGGTAAGGATAGATGGGGAAACCCACACTTGGATCTTGTTATCCTGAGAGCCCCTAAAATTTCACCCTTTGATTTGATTATACTAATTTTAAACCAACTTACCAAATATGTAGAGGTCCCCATTCTTGTACCAACTATTATTGATAAAGGAAACAATTGAAGAATACACAAGTTCCATCTATGCCTCTTTATGACCCCTAAAACGATCCTATGACATTCCATGTGATTATGAAATCTGGTGATATCACTTCCATTGTTGATCATGTTGCTAGCTGACCCCACCACATCCATTTTTCCTTCACCAATCAACTGTTCAAATATGATAGGAGGATGATGATTTACTTTGAGGATATGCACTTAGAGGTATGTGTCCCTATGTATATTGCTTTGAGTACCCATTTCCCATTTCCCTTAAATGATTCTTGGTCATCCACAAGATGAATCCCCCATGATCCTTATGAGTATTTAAGATGTGTATGGTGGTCTCTATAATCATAAAAGTTTACTATGTTAGAAATGATGACATTTGATTCAATGTTGTATAGGTGTACTAAATGAACTATGACATTTGCATGGTATTTTTAAATTTTGGGTCATTTTGCTTCCATTTATATAGATAATTAGATCATACTTTTTGTCATTAGCAGTGCACACAGAGTAATCTATCAATTTTTTTTTTATTTGCTTAAAACCTCTTGCTCCTTCCCATATCTAGTTTTCATCGAAGTTGAAATTCTTGCATTTCATTTTCCTCTTGCACGGTTTAAAGAGTTGAGTAGAAACTCCTTCAGTTTGACGAACACACCTTTGAGTAACAACAACCTAAAATCAAGCGCTAATTAAAGTTTATCTAGCAACTTTTCTAGGGATCTTCAAACCCATGTTAGCTTAGGTGTAGAGATTTGGAATAGGATTGTGAGAATGACTTTCCAAAGCTACTAAACAAACATAAAGCTTTGAGTTAGGGAGTGAAGTACAAATTCTATATCATTGACTTTGGGAAGTCCTTCTAACACAAGGGTCAAGTACGAGGTCGCATTGGGGCCAACAGAGTAATCAAGCCTGCTTTGTTGGTCTTGGTGTCGACTTTCGACTATCCCCCCTCTGCTTTGGTATAGTAGGTGGTACTATAGATGCCATAATATTTTAGACTTCCTACCCAAGGTGATAACACATGGAAGGTGGTGTTGTACCTGGAATTGACGTTGACTTGAGTGAAGGATGCTTGAAAATTCTAAATGTCAATGAAAAATGGTTGTAGAATGAAGTCATTAATGGTGAATTATCCTTTCATCAATTGAATGACTAGTAGTGAATCTCCAAAAATATGAATTTGAAAAACTCCTCTTTCTTAAGCCAACAATAGAGCTAGTTTTAGGGCCACAAGTTCAATTTTTTTTTTTTTTTTTGGAGTCATTCCATCTTTGAATGATATACAATGGCTTAGGTAAAGGTGGATAACTCCCCAACCCCACCTTTAGAAGGATTTCCTTATGATTCACCATCACCCAAGGAAGTTAGCTTCAATTTTAGATTCATAGAGACAACACCTACGAGGGCCTTCAAAACTTATTTTCTATAGGATGTGCCAAGTTAAAGATTTATTATTTAAGACAAGCCACAATTTTATTTATTTATCTATATAGGAATTTCAATTTCTAGATTAATTTCCATGATGAAAAAAGTGGGATCTCACCTCCCACTACTATAAGTGCTTTACAACCTAGCCATGGTTCATATCCCCTAAAAGGATTAAAATACCATACAGGTTGATCCTCCTCATCACTGATGCAGGAGCATCTCAAGTGAGCCAGCGCGGAGATAAAAGACAGCTGGAAAAGTGCCCAGCACAAATTTTGAAAATGACTTGAAACATTAATGAAGCCATCAAGTGGAGGCACACTTGTAAAATGTAAACGGACCTTGAGCGATCTGCTCTCGTCCTTAGTAGGTAGAAAGGAATTTATGATAATTAATGCAAGTAGATAGAAATTAATGCGTAGATTAGACAATTTAGAATGAGAGAGGGAAACGGGATATAGACACCCTCATTGTGTATTGTAAAGAGAGGAAAAAAGAATGAGATTATGCCAATTGAGAGCATAGAGAATAGAAGGGAAGAAGCAGAGAGTTGTGTAGAAGAATTCCATGTATAGAAGTTCTGGATTAATACAAAAAGGTTTTGATTCAAACTCATGGTGTTCAAATATTCTCTGTGTATGCATTTTTGAATGTTATGCTGAATGTTTTACTCTTTCTGTCATGCAATTGCTTTAATGCTATGTATGAATGATTTCTTGTTGAATGTTTGAAATCTGAGAGGAAGGGTAAGAAATGAGTTTCAATTGTTTCTCTATCTGAGCAAGAGTTCCTGCAAGGAGTGCAGTTGAATTGTCTGCAAGGAGTGCGTTGACAAAGGGTTCAGAGGTTTGTCTCTGAAAGCTCAGGAGAGATAATAATTGTCTCATTTCCTCAGAAGTGCAGCTAGGCATAGGATCCGTGCAAGGTGTACGCAGGCCGAGTAGATTTTCAGGTCTTGTAACCTGAATGAAGTATTGAGAGACTGCTGCTGCAGGAAGTGCACAGAGTCAAAGGAGGTTCAACACTTGGAAGTTTTTGAAGGTCTGTCGCAAGGAGTGCGTGCAGGAGTCTTCTTCAAGACTCAGATTTGGAGAAAGCCCAGAAGGGATAGAGTCTCCACAGTCGTCGAAGGAAGCACAGGAAGTTTGTGCATTGGAACATTGAGAAGGTGTTGCAAGTTTGCGTCGCAGGCAGTCAAGTACCATGGGAAAACCACTTGGTAAAAAGTCACAGAAGTCCTTGTGAAGGGAAGAAATGGATGGTCGGAATTCTCTGTGGAGAATTTGCGAAGTCTCGTGAGCCGTCAGATCTCATGGAGGAGCAGGGAAGTTACGGCGAGTGCTTTTCAGGGGTTCAAGCTCACGAGAAGTAGAGCCGTAGATTCAAGCCACAGGAGCCGTTGGATATACACGTGGATTTCTATTTTGGGGTTTCGTAGATTGAAGTTCCGTAATCTTTGCAATAGACTCGTGAAATCATGAAGCACGAAGTCTTGAGGGTGAAAGGATTGTGTGGGCCACATAATCAACCGAGTGGACAGGTGGCGCACTATCGACACGGAAGTCAAACTCTATTGACCATTTCGGGGTTTCGTGGGCTGAAGACCCAAAATCTTTGCATCAGGATTCACGAAATAGCGAAGTCTGAAATCCCTATGGGATGAAGGGCTATTGCAAGGTCAACCTTGTGAGGGCATTGGAGTTTCAGAAAATCGGGTTTCGGGAGTTGAGGGGATGAGTTGCTTGACGTTGCAACCCCCAAAATCACGATAAGGAGAAACTCAAAATAGAGAAGGAAAGAGTCAAGTGTTGATTGTTTTCAGGTTTCAGAGATTGAGAGGCAAGGCACTTGACCACCGGATTCGCGAAAGGGAGAAGTTTGATCTCCCGAAGTATAAGGGGGGAATTTCTTGAAGTTGTTTATGGGTGCAGATTTCTCGAAAGGGAAATAGAAGAGAAATTGCTGAGAAGCTCTTCGGGCTAGTGGAAGAGGAAAGATTTTGTGTGCGTGGACTTCTGACATGCGGGTTGGGAGTGTCGCGTGCATCAATTTGGTATCAGAGCCCAGAAAGGTTCTTTTCTTTCTGTAGCAGGGAAAAGGAGAATTCACCATGCCGCCGAGAATAAGGGACATGCAAACACCTGATCCGCCAGAGGATAGGGAAATGCCGAGAAGAAGGGGTAGGCAGATGCCTGATCCAGCCATGGAGAGAGAGATGTGTGACTTACGCGCCAGACTCGAAGACATGGAGACAACACAGAGGCGTACATTCAGTGCTGAGGATCTTAGTGATTCTGAAAGTGAAATTGAGGCTGACCATTAAGGGGAAGAAGTTGCAGCCGAAGATGCAGCAAACGAACACTTGATTAGGGCTATTGCAAGAATGGGTGCAAGAGCGAAAATGGACATTCCAGTTTATGATGAAAATCTGGATGCAGAGGAGCTTCTAGACTGGATTAGATCTCTGGACACATATTTTGATTATGAAGATGTCGAAGAGGACAAGAAGGTCAAACATGTTGTCACAAGATTGAAGGGACATGCAACATTGTGGTGGGATGAACTACAAGCTGACAGACGCTGCAAAGGCAAGCAGAATATCAAGAGTTGGGACAGAATGATCGCAAAGATGAAGGAGAAATTCATCCCCAGGGATTATCAGATTACTCTATTTCAAAGAATGCAAAACTTGAGACAGAGGCTGATGACAGTGAAAGAATATATTGAAGAATTCTACAGGCTGAACATCAGGGCAGGTCATCGAGAAAGCGATGATGAAAAAGTTGCCAGGTACATGAATGGACTGAGATACGACATTCAAGATGAGATGCACATGATAACCATCCGAACGGTGGAAGATTCTTATCAGATGGCTCTAAAAGCTGAAGAGAAGCTGAGCTGAAAGCAGGGTCAAAGAGGCCGAGGCGAAGTCAGCCCAAAGGAAAATCAATTGCCTAGGATAAAAATCAGAAACCCAAGGAGGACTGTAAGAAACATCAGACTCTAACTGAGAGAGGTGGAAGCTCACATCGAGGGCAACATACTGAACAAAGAGGAGATTATGCTGATAATAATATTTTTCCTCGTACCAGAGGTAGAGGAAGAGGAAGAGGTGGAGTAATAACATGCTTCACATGTGGAAAGAATGGGCACAAGTCTTATGAGTGTCCAGAAAAAAATAAAGAAGGTGGAGAAGCTCACATTGTCGAAGCTCAAAGGCAGAGTGTTGAGGCAGAAGATGCTGAAGGTGGAAGATCGTTGGTGATGCGAAAAGTTCTTTTGACACCAGAGAAGGAGGTGGAGAGTTGAGTCCAAAGAAATAGACTTTTCCGGACTGCTTGCAAAACCAAGGACAAGGTATGCAAGGTCATTGTGGAAAGTGGTAGCACAGATAACCTCGTTTCAACAGAGATGGTAGAAAAGCTGGAGCTGGAGACAATTGATCATCCAAGCCCATACAGAGTTCCGTGGCTACAAAAAGGACATCAGGTAACTATCACTAAACAATGTTTAGTTGAATTTAAGATAGGAGGATATAATGATAAGATACTTTGAGATGTCATTCCCATGGATGTTTGTCATCTATTGCTGGGTAGACCATGGAAATATGATAGGAATGTGATTCATGACAAGAGAATGAACACATACACCCTGGAGAAGAATGGGAGAAATCAGATGTTGCTTCCAATCAAGGATAAGGAGGTGAAACCTTAAGTAAGCAACATTGTACTTCTCATGAGTGGGAAGGAAATTCTTACTGAGGTCAAGAAGAAGGAGGAACCACAATTTATTGTGATTAGGAAATCGAAGATTGTTTTCACTAGCACAAGGGTAGATGATTTACCAGAAGAGATTTAGGAGCTGCTGGAAGAGTTCGCTGACATAGTAGTGGAAGAACTACCTTGTTCGTTGCCACCAATCAAAAGTGTGAGTCATCAAATTGATCTCATACCAGGAGCCAGGTTTCCAAACAAACCCATGTACAGATCGACGCCGCAGGAGAATGAAGAGGTCAAAAGACAAGTCCAAGATTTGTTGGACAAAGGTTTGGTCAGGGAAAGCTTGAGTCCGTGTGATGTTCCAACAATACTCAGTTCGAAGAAAGATGGAGGTTGGAGGATGTGTACTGACTCGAGGGCGATCAAAAAAATAACCATCAGGTATAGATTTCCATTGCCAAGGATGGATGATCTGATGGATTGCTTGAGTGGAGCAAAGTATTTTTCAAAGATTGATTTGAAAAGCGGATATCACCAGATTCACATGAGAGAAGGTGATGAATGGAAGACAAAATTCAAAACCAATGAAGGGTTGTATGAATGGTTGGTTATTCCATTTGGGTTAACAAACGTGTCGAGTACTTTCATGAGGTTGATGAACGAAGTCCTAAGGGAGTTCATCGAAAAATTTGTCATTGTGTATCTAGATGACATACTGATTTTCAGTAAAACAGTGGCAGAGCATCTGAAACATTTGGCTATAGTCATGCAGAGGTTACAGCAAGAGAAGTTGCTGATCAACATGAAGAAATCCTCATTCATGAAGACAAAACTCATTTATTTGGGTTTTGTTATTTCTGCAGATAAATTGAAGATGGATCCAGATAAGGTGGAGGTAATCAAGAATTGGCCATCACCGAAGAATATCTTTGAGGTGAGAAGTTTTCATGGATTGGCTAGTTTCTACCGGAAGTTCATTAAAAATTTCAGTGGAATTAGTGCATCGATAATGGACACAGTGAAGAAGAGACACAAATCTTTTCACTGGACAAAAGAGGCTGAGAAGAGTTTTAATTTGTTGAAGAGGAAAATCACGAAACAACCAATTCTGGTGTTGCCTGATTTCCAAAGGACATTTCAAGTGAAGTGCGATGCAAGTGGGTTTGCAATAGGGGAAGTCTTGAGTCAAGAAGACAAGTCGATAGCATACTTTAGCGAGAAGCTGAATGAAGCCAAGGTGAAATACTCCACTTATGACAAGGAGTTTTATGCTATCATTCAGGCATTGAAGAAATGGAGGCATTATTTGTTCCCAAAGGAGTTTGTCTTATACATTGACAATCATGCACTACAGTTTGTGACTCAACAGGAAAAGTTGAATCAAAGACATGTAAAATGGGTTGAATACATGCAGAATTTCACTTTTGTGATTAAAAATATTTTTGGTACTGCTAATAAAGTTGTTGATGCTTTGAGCAGGAAGTGTTTGCTATTGCAGGAGTTCAAAGTCAAAACGATGGGTTTTGATGATTTCAGGGACATGTACATAAATGATCCAGATTTTAAGGAGGCGTATGAAGCAGCTGAGAATACAGTTCTCAGAGATAGAAGCCAGTGGGCAGAATACATGATCCAGGAAGGATTATTGTTTAAAGGTAATCAACTTTGTATTCCGAAATGCTCCATGAGGGAGAATTTCCGAAATGCTCCATGAGGGAGAATTTGTTGAAGGAGAAACACAGTGGAGGATTGGCTAGGCACTTTGGTCACGACAAGATGTTCGCAAAGTTGAATGAGTCATATTTTTGGCTAGGAATGCGAGTAGACATCAAAAGGCTTGTGGATAGATGCAAAATTTGCCAGCATTCGAAGGGAAAGAGACAGAATGCAAGGTTTTATCAACCATTACCCATACCTGAGAAGCCGTGGGATGCATTCAACATGTATTTCATATTGAGGTTGCCAAGAACACAAAGAGGGTTTGACTCAATCTTTGTGGTGGTGGATATATTTTCCAAGATGGCACACTTCATTCCATGTCAAAAGACCAGTGACGCAACTCACATTGCGAATCTATTTTTCAAAGAAGTCATCTGACTTCACGGCTTGCCAAGGAGCATAGTTTTGGATCGAGACACTAAGTTCATAGGACACTTTTGGAGGACCTTATGGAAGAAGCTGGGAACTAACTTGTCATTTAGTTCAGCTTATCATCCTCAGATAGATGGATAGACAGAAGTGGTGAATAGAAGTCTGGGAGACTTGCTGAGAAGCTTGGTGACATAACACCACAGCCAATGGCACAACATATTACCACAGTCGGAATTTTCTTATAAAGACTCAGTTAACATAAGCACGAGGTAGAGTCCATTTTATATTTTCTATGGCATGCATCCGAGAGGAATTTCTGAGCTAAGAGATTCAGAATAGATTGCAACTAGGAGCGCTAGTGCAGAAGATTTCGTAGAAGCGATGAAGGAACTTCATATCCAGGTGAAGGAACGATTGAAGAGTTCGAGACAGGAATATAAGTGAAGAGCAGATCAACATAGAAGACAACTTCAATTTGAGGTTGGTGATTTGATCCTCGCACATTTGAGAAAGGAAAGGTTCCCGAGAGGAACATATAATAAACTGAAGATGAAGAAAATTGGACCATGTAAGGTCTTGAAAAAATTTGGGGCAAATGCTTATGAGATTGAATTACCCGATGGGATCGAAATTTATCCGATATTCAATATATTAGATTTGTACCCATATAAAGCTGAGGAAGCAGGAATGGTAAATGCACAGTCAGAGGTTCAGTGGCGAAAACAGATGCCAGTTGCAGAAAAGTCGCGGTTGGAGCGCATACTGGACAAAAGGGTCGGCAAGAAGACCAGGTGAAAGCAATACTTTGAATATTTGGTCAGGTGGAAGGGCCATCCAGTTGAAGATGCCAGCTAGGAGAATGAAGCAAGGATCCATAGGCATGGACACACCGTACGTGAGCTCATGGACAAGAGCCCATGAAAATTTTCAAGCAAGGGAGTATGATTCAGGAGCATCTCAAGCGAGCCAGTGCGGAGATAAAAGACAGCTGGAAAAGAGCCCAACAAAAATTTTGAAAATGACTTGAAACATTAATGAAGCCATCAAGTGGAGGCACACTTGTAAAATGTAAATGGACCTTGAGCGATCTTCTCTTTTCCTTATTAGGTAGAAAGACATTTATGATAGTTAATGCAAGTATATAGAAATTAATGCGTATATTAGACAGTTTAGAATGAGAGAGGGAAACAGGATATAGAGACCCTCATTGTGTATTGTAAAGAGAGGAAAAAAGAATGAGATTATGTCAATTGAGAGAATAGAGCATATAAGGGAAGAAGCAGAGAGCTGTGTAGAAGAATTCCATGTATAGAAGTTCTGGATTAATACAAAAAGGTTTTGATTCAGACTCATGGTGTTCAAATATTCTCTGTGTATGCATTTTTAAATGTTATGCTCATGAATGTTTTACTCTTTCTGTCATGCAATTGCTTTTATGCTATGTATGAATGATTTCTTGTTGAATGTTTGAAATCTGAGAGGAAGGGTAAGAAATGAGTTTCAATTGTTTCTCTATCTGAGCAAGAGTTCTTTCAAGGAGTGCAGTTGAATTGTCTGCAAGGAGTACGTTGACAAAGGGTTCATAGGTTTGTCTCTGAAAGCTCAGGAGTGATAATAATTGTTCTCATTTCCTCAGAAGTGAAGCTAGGCACAGGAGCTGTGCAAGGTGTGCACAGGCGGAGTAGAGTTTCATGTCTTGTAACCTAAATGAAGTATTGAGAGACTGCTGTTGTAGGAAGTGCGCAGAGTCGAAGGAAGTTCAACACTTGGAAGTGTTTGAAGGTCTACCACAAGGAGTGCGTGCAGGAGTCTTCTTCAAGACTCAGAGTTGGAGAAAGCCCAGAAGGGATAGACTCTCCACAGTCGTCAAAGGAAGCACATGAAGTTTGTGCATTGGAACATTGAGAAGGCGTTGCAAGTTTGCATTGCAGGTAGTCGATTACCGTGGGAAAACCACTTGGTAAAAAGTCGCAGAAGTCCTTGTGAAGGGAAGAAACGGATGGTTGGAATCCTCTGTGGAGAATTCGTGAAGTCCTGTGAGCCGTCAGATCTCACGGAGGAGCAGGGGAGTTACGACGAGTGCTTTCGAGGGGCTCACGATCAGGAGATGTAGAGCGGTAGATTCAAGCCACAGGAGCCGTTGGATCTACACGTGGATTTCTATTTCGGGGTTTCGTAGATTGAAGTTCCATAATCTTTGCAACAGGACTCGCGAAATCATGAAGCGCAAAGTCCCAAGGTTGAAAGGATTGTGTGGGCCACAAAATCAACAAAGTGGACAGGTGGCATACTATCAACACGAAAGTCAAACTATATTGACCATTTTGGGGTTTCGTGGGGTTAAGACCCGAAATCTTTGCATCAGGATTTGCGAAATCGCGAAGTCCAAAATCCCGATGGGATGAAGGGCTGTTGAAAGGTCAACCTTGTGAGTGCATTGGAGTTTCAGAAAATCGGGTTTCAGGAGTCGAGGGGATGAGTTTCTTGACGTCGCAACCCTTGAAATCGCGATAAGGAGAAACCCAAAATAGAGAGGGAAAGGTTCAAGTGTTGATTGTTTTCGGGTTTCGGAGATTGAGAGACAAGGCGCTTGACCATCGGATTCGCAAAAGGGCGAAGTCCGATCTCCCAAAGTATAAGGGGGGAATTTCTCGAAGTTGTTTGTGGGTGCAGATTTTCTGAAAGGGAAATAGAAGAGCAGTTGCTAAGAAGCTCTTCAGGCCAGTGGAAGAGGAAAGATCCTGTGTGCGTGGACATTTGACCTGTGGGTTGGGAGCGTCGCGTGCATCAATCACCAAGTCTTATAAATAATATTTTTAAGGATTCTTGTGAAGTCCTTCAATATTTCTACACAATCCTCCCTAAGACCTAAATATCTCCAAGAGAGCTATTATTTCCAACTATAGGTTTCAATGGGTTATTTTGCAATTTTCCTCAGAGTGTTGAAGTCTCTATGCTTTATTTATTGAATGAGGGTAATAGTTCAATTGAAGGATTATATGATTCCTACCCACAATTCCAACCTTAATTGGACATTATCTCCCTTTCCAACATGCCATACCAGGAAATTTCCAATCGGGGGGAATGATGTGATAATTGGTTTTCAAATAAATGAGGCATTTTGGCATTTTTTAACAGGATTTCTTACCTAGTCCTCCACTAAGTCTAGAGCTATGTATTTATCCTTTATGAATTGCACACATAATTTGGTACCTTGAAGGAGACTCCAAACATTTTTAGTAACTAAATACTTTGAGAAAAAAAAGATATTCTTGAGACCCCATCCTTCTTGTGATTTGGGAATTGCTACTTTTTTCCAAGAGACCAACAAGGAATAGTCAAGGGATTGGAATGGCCTCTAGAACTAATTTGACAAGGATTATTCTACCTCCATGTGAGAGCCATCGGTTGCACCATAAATTGATATTTTTTTACACTTTTTCTATCAACCACTACATGTCACCTTTTAGACACAAATTGGCCTTCATATCGAAAGCTAAGTATTTCAAATGAGCATTGAAATCCACAATGAGAAAGGGAAAATGCTAAGATATGTAATATTTTTCACCTCCAAGAAGCCCCAAAAGGAAATTGTCAATTTGGATGAATTGATATTCATGAGGGTCACTTCACATAAGAGTTGATCATATCTTTTATATTATTAAAAACTCTCCCATTGTTGTCATATAATATAAGTATTTAATCTATAAAAGGTAAATACGATAAATTACAGGTGTTTCCTACATAAATTCCTTTAAAATTGCTACTTGTTGAGGATACCTTTATGGATTTGTTGAGCCCTTTTTCTTCCATAGGAAAAAGAAGTGGGGATAGTTGGCATCCCTACATAATTCCTCTTTCTAGTTTGAATAAATGGGATGTAGCTCCATTTACTAGGATTTCAAAAGAGACTTAATTGATACAACTCATAATTCACATGAAAAATTGATGATAGAAACCCAAATGGATAATAATTAGTCTCAAGAAGGTCCAACTCACCTTTTGAAAGATTTGGAAAGACCCACTTTTACAGTCATTTCTCTTAAGTTCCTTGTATTTATTGATTGGAGTCCTTCTTGAGAAACCCCTAGTGCCTCATAAATTTGTCACCCTTCCAAGAATAAAAACTACTAAAGGGATATTTGATGGGAAACGATCTATTTTATATTTCTTGAGATAATATTTAAGATTGTTTTGTAATGTAGTTGTATTGGCAAATTGGACAAAAATTTTCAAAAGAAGAGGGATTCCAGATTTTGGAATCAATGTGATGAAGGTTGTGTTGAAGGATGCCATGCTTTATCGTATGATTCTCAAGCCCTCCACTACTCTCATTATAATTCTATAATAAAATCATAACAAATTAGAAATAATTCCATAAGGAGGTCATCTAGTCCATGAATTTTGTATTTTTGGAACTTTAAAGGGTTTGTACGAGTTATTCTTTTCAAAATTTTCCACTTCGAAATTTATTCAGTTGTGATTAGGATCCCACCTATGGAGACCCATTAGGGAATACAAATAGCCTCATCTATGAAATTTTTTGATACTAATAAACAATCATGAGTCTTAGATATTCTTACCTTGCATATCCTCCAATTTCTCTATGTCGATATATGTTTTTTTGGTTCAATATTCAACAATCCCACCCTTTCCAATTTTCTTATGAAGAAACCTATAAAATTATCAACCTAAACCAATGGTCCCAAAACCTATAAAACACATAGAAAGAAGTTCATGTCACCTCCAACACAAATTTATAATATGGCCCCTAATCCATATTATTCCGATCAAAGATATGATACTCTTGCTGACCATTTTCCTCCTTTCTTGTGTTATCGACATAGAGTTTTCTTCAAGAATTGTTTTTAAGGTTCACATAGAGGGGATGTTCACCTATGGAGTTTGATCGAAATATTTCTTTCCTTAAATATCCTTAGAAACCCATATTTTTCTTATGTTTGGGAGATGAAATTCCTTAGATAGATTCCCATACTCATGGAACCTATCACATTTGAATGATTTCACCCTATAATTGTGCATCCAAAACTAAATATAGACACAATTTATTTATAACTTTCAATATAGAAAAAAAAGTTCAAAAATTGGAACTAGGATGAGGATGGACTACTCACTAACAACATGTGCACATGTGACTGAAGGTACAACAAAAAATGTACCTATCATATATTTCTTCCTTGAGTGAGGGAAGCTTAGAAAAAATAGATGGAAATACAGCTGCATCTAGTAGATATGATACACAAACAAGGACCATAGGTGAAAAAGTCAGAAGAAAATTTTATAGATGCATGGAATTTTTTCTTGCTGAAGGAGGATCATGCTCTTATGATGATGAGAGCATAAGAGACATAGAGGTGCCACTCAGGCATAATAATATGGTGAAACAATGAGTACGTAAGGAACTACCTCCATTAAACACTGATTTCATTAACAACAATAGGACATATCGCATCGCACCATCCTCCTTGCATGGCCTGGGGCTATTTACAATGGATGGAATAACTGTAAAATACAATACAATAACTGAATTGATGGACTATGTCAGACCATGTAAAAATTATAATGAATTGTACTTCTGGTTTGGTATATGCGAAGTATGTAGAGATATGCACTTGCCTCAAATTATATATAACTAATAAACAACGATAAAAATAATGGATAAACTATCTATATTGATGGAAGGCCTAAATCTTCCGACAATATCGCAGGGTTTATAAACAACACACGACCCATGAAAACAATCAAGAAACTGAATTGCATATATGAGGGATGCGAAGAGAATTGGGTAGTCCTGTGCGCAATAAAAAAAATAGCTCCCAGGGAAGAGTTATTAGTGGATTACCATTTGAATCGAACAAAAACATCGACTAATAGTGTGCAAAAAAATATCTCCTGGGGAAGAGTTATTAGTGGATTACCATTTGAATCGAATAGAAACATCGACAAATAGTGTGCGGGTACTTATGCAACACCTCTTTAAGAAAATTCTACTTATTGCATTAT
>JASDQU010309055.1:24357-38205 GCA_032191745.1 Picea mariana
ATCAGTTTTTTTGTTATCATTAACAATTTTTTTAAATATTTGGGGGTTCTAATTATATTATAATGTGACAGGATGATCGTGGAAAAGGGTTAGCCACAGAACATGTAAATGATTATCAAATTGAACTTTCATTTTACGTGAATTTTATTATTTGTTTATATAATTTTATTTGTGTGGCGATCATATATTTCATTTGTTTATATAACTGAAATAACATTGATTTTCATGTTGAAATTATATGTAGTCAGCAGGCCATGTTGATCATGATTTCGTCGATGAGGAGGGGTTGTATTCATCCCCTAATCTGATGGTATTAATAAAAAGAAAGATCATTAAAGAAAACAAGGAACTTGGTAGCTTGTTAGAACATCTAGATCAATCTCCTCATGTCCTAGAAAGGATCAATCTCCTTATGTTACAACTTAACACATATAAGGTAATAACCATAATTTAAAGTGTTTTTTTTTAATGTACTCATATGTTCAATTATGAAAGTTTGTTTTTTAACTTTTACATTATCTCACGATTTTTTTTTTCTTTTTTATAAAGAGATTTTTGGAGTCTGTCTAGCTTGGTGTTGGTAGTAGTGGCATTGCAAAGACGCCACAGAGTCCTGACGTGGGTTGTCATACAAATTCTAGAGTATTGTTTACTTCTCCTTCTTCCACACCTAATTTAGATAGGAGCCATGACATGCACCGCCAACCATCCACACAAGGGTCAGGTTGATGATGTGGTTGACATGGTTTCATTTCCTGGAGCTAGAAGTGTGACCAACATGGGGACCCTTCTGTGCACATTTTTGGTTGACGAAAATGAACTTCCATTAAAACAAATAAGACTCCCAGGTATTTTTTCATATTTTAACTATTTCATGGTGTCCATATCATACACAAATAATCTAGATTATTATTTTTAAAATAATGATCATATCTTTTATGTGTGTAGGAAACGACCATTTTTATAGGCACTTGGAGAGCAAAGCCTTGTTGATTTTTTGGGAAAACTTACACATGAGGTGGAATTTCCAGAATTCCAACCTCAAAAAGAAATTATGGATTATCTCGAAGGCCTATTTGGAGTAGACATGTTCAATAAAAAAGTGGTCACCTCTGCAGCAGGAAAATATTTAAAATATACACAGGATGTTTATAGACGAAGATTGGTAGGAAACCCTAGGTATGAGCATCCTCCCTCGATTCCAAAGAGAGAGTGAAAGGCGATCATTGATGATGCAAAATAAAATATATTGAAAAAAACAGGAGAAAAAATAAGTGGTACCCCAAGGTAAATTACAATATTTTGATTTCAATACCTTTAATTTTCTTTAGATCTAAATAAAAGTGTGGTATATAAGATACTTGAAAATTTTGATGATAAGTTACATGACACTTCAAAGGTAACCAAAGAAAGGATTTCCAAATATGGCCAACACAAGCTAGGCTAGGGAGGCTACTTGAGGTTATAGTCACGAATTGTAAGTACCCAAACATCTTAAGAATATTATTTGTATCTCCTTACAACTTTCAGTTTATTGCAGCCAAAAACATTAAAAAAACATGCTCTTATGAAATGCAGGGCGACGACTTCGTAACTGAAACCGCGGAGGAATACCTCCAACTTGGTTACAAGTACGGATATAAAGTCATGGTTGATCATAGGAAAAGCATGGGGCAGACCCCCAGATCCAGTTTGTGGGATAAGGTAAATAAAAATCAGTCTACATTAACCTTTCATTACTTATAAATATGTAAATGTTTGATATTAACCATAACTTTAATGTGTTTTTTTTAATTAGGGGATCAACACTATTAATGAAACCATTAGCAGTGGACAATAAAGCATTGATAGTGCAGCATGTCCAGAAGATCATGGTGCTCCCCAACAGCCCCATCCCAATGGGGTGCAACCCCAAGATATTCATGTGACTGAGGCCCGCGATGATAATTAAATTCCTATATATTAATCATGTGCTTAATAATTTCGTACTTATAAATTTTTTACTTCTAAGTTTTATTACTTATACATTTACAGTTTTGTCCTTATAAATTTTGTCGTTTCAATGGCAAAGAATGTCATAGTTGAGCCTCCTCGACCTGAATATGATCAGGAGAACAGGGCAACCATTCCAACGGTGCCGAATAATGGACCAAGAGGTAAATAATTACATCACAAAGGATTTTTTTAATATTAATGAACTACTTCAATGATATTTAAAAATTGACCATATAAATTTAATATTTTTGTTTTTGTAGGTGATGGCCACTCATAGCAGCATCCACGCCGTGGGTACGATACCAAGTGTGCTCGGCATGAAAGGACTGAAGCAACATCAAATGCTGAAGAGAACCTAGTAAACGAAGACATGGGCATGGATGAATTACTTAAGAACTGGAAAACACAAAAGAATGCTAAAAGAAATTGATGATGTATAATAATTTTATAAGACAAATAGATGTACATTATATAGTTAGTATATTTGTAACATATTTTGAATGATAAATCTCATTTACAATTTTTTTTTATGACATATTCCTTTGAATGAGAATATATATTGGGTATTGGGGAATTGAGAGTGATGTTGGGGGNCGTCATGATGATGTATTGATGATGGTGTACTCAGGCTTTTCATAAGAACTTTCTCCTGAGAAAAGTTACTTTCATCTCTTCCCAGAAAACTCATTTTTGAAGAAGGTTCGCAGGCTGCTAATATATTTGGCTGGGGGAATGCCTGATTCTCGCAAGCTGCCTTAAGCTAGGGTGCGAACTTCTCGCACTGTGTTGAATAGCCAGGGTGCGAACTCTTCCTAAAGCATGGAAAAAGATGAATTCTTGATGTTTCTAGAAGGGAATCTTCTAGAAGGATGGGTTGGCATTCGAATGGTTATATTTGTACTGGATTCCCTGATATTTTGGGATCATTCTTATCCAAGTAACTATCTCATTCTCTCCTATATATGGAGGGAATTCTCATGGAAAAGGTTAAGCAAGATTCATTGGAGAATTGGTGAAAGAATTGTGTGAAGGACTTAGCTTGAATAGTAGCTTGGAGACTCCAACAAGTCTACCAAGAGGATTTGATCTTCTTCATGCAAGGATTGAGCAAGTGTGTGTGTTGGAACCAAGAGCCATCGAAAGGAAGCTTGCGACATCAAGGCTGTCAGGTTGTAATCTTTACTTTCAATTAATATAATACAGTGGCATGTCCCTTTCCCATAAAGCTATTTCCACTTTATTGTGTAATTCCTTGATCATACACATAGGTTGGCAGTTGAATATATTGTGCTATCTTCACTTTGGTTGGTTTGTGTTGTCTTGGTCTTGACTTCACGAGAGCACTGGAGTGAAGATGGAGCAACAAAGACCCTAGGAAGCGATAATAAGGTATGTTATTTGTTCTTGTCTCCTAGTTAATTCAATGGTCAAAACTTAGGGAAAGAGTCATGTCCTGTCCTGTTTTGTTCTAGATCTAGGTGGATCTAGGGAGATCTGTTAGTGTCTGCACCTACCGATTAATCTGATAACAAAATTGGTGATTCCACTGGGGAGGTCAAGCATGAGGTCGCATTGATATTGACAGAGTTACTCACCCTGCTTTGTTGATATCAGTGTAGAGATTGCATGTATTACAAGGATCACTCGGAGGTATACCCACAATGATGAGTGGAACCCTTTTGGGTTGATTTCGGGCTAGATACCCTGCCCTTACATGTGGATTGGACTGTCGACTGTCCCCCCGAGCTTTATTGTTGTTGGTGGTGACCTTGGTGGCCTATCTTTCTAGGTTCTTACATGAGGTGAATGTGAAGGGGAAAGTCTTCACGGTACCTAGAATTGACGTTGACCAAACTCACTCGGGCTCCTTGGAGGGTACACCCACGATTATGTGTGGGAGCTTTCACCAAGGTATAAGTCCGTTAAGAAAGTCGTCAGTGTAACTTTTCCACCCTAGCCCAGCCCCTTCTCATCTCGTTGTTGCGATGTTGGATTTCATCACCAACTAGTGGCTTCGAAATTAGAAGGTCTTGTTTGCTTGGTGATTGCTTCCTAGATTTTGTTTACTAGCACGTGTTGTTTGTTTCTCGAAGTTGACCATAAGTTTTTCTTCACGATGTTTGTCACTCATTTACAATAGCTCATCCACGTTGTTCACGTAGAATGCAGGGTTTATCTCCAGAGCATCTGGAAGGTTCTCAACCCTTGCCTACAAGTACACCTGAGGGCTCTCCTCGACAAAGTGAAGTCACAGTTGTCACCACACCACAAGTGGAATGCACTGACTCTCTGGAACATTTTCGAATTACAAATACTCGAGAGGACTTTTGACTTCACCTCGATTCTGAGAGACGTTTTATGCGAGCAAACTCTTCCGGAGACTTGATTGTTTTGTATTCTGGATCTCCGAATGGACCTGGGGACCAACATCCTTTTTGGTCTATGGGCATTTTTTGACGGGCCCTTTTTGGTCCAGGTTCACCTGTGATTTCCGAGATCAACTGACCTGTGATTTCTGAAATCTCTAGTACAGAGACAGTACCGGTGACTACCACTTATCACTTTACCATCCCTGCCGAAATGAACCATCTCACAGCTACTACGAGTGTTCCAACTGGGTTTACTGCTGTTAGTCTTGCTCCCATCAATACACCGCGCATGCCCAATGTCACTCCGACACTACCACCTGGATACCGTGCATTGAATGCTTCCATTCCTACTCCTGCGCAAACTCCATCTGGCTTTCCTAGTGGTCCTTCTTTTTCTGGGCACTTTCTTCCCGGTTTTGTTCCAACGCTCCCTCAATTTCCTTTTGGAGGACCTTCTTCGTCTTCTATTGGCAATCCTAATCCTAGTGGTGCTATTCCGTCATTAACTCCAAATTACCAGTTTCCGGTTGGTGGAAAATTTCACCAAGGTGGTATGACACAACCCCCTCTTAGTGGGAAAATTCCTTTTAGAACGCAAGTCCCAATTCGAACACAACCCCCAATTGGAACATTTCCCCCAATTGGAACACCACCTTTGATGGGAGGACCAACCCGACCTTATGGGAAAAAAATACCTCCGTCCTTGGCCCAGTATTGGAATCAGTTGATACAAAATCCTCCTCAAACGACTGGGGGGCAGCAGTTTCCAGTTGCGTCCGTAACACCCCCTAGCATGGGCCAACCATATACAGGTTCGTTCAATCCCATTTAGGGGGCAACTGCTCAAACTCAAGCCCCTGTTCCAGGGTATAATTCTATGAGCTACTATCCTCTCCAACCACCACCGAATATGCCTGGGTCTTCACATTATATACAGACTGATTATGGTCCTACTGGTTTGCTGACAGGGCTTCCTCCCAAAAGCCACCAGTACCCACAGGTGAATTGACAGTTACCCTTTCTCGCCACTTTGGATCTTCTGGATTTGTCGAGGATTTTAAATGATCCTATTCGTCACTCTCCTCAATGGCATGTTATACCCACCAAGCTTCCATCGGACATTCCTAAATTCGATGGTAAAGCGAGAGAGGACCCAAACAATCACGTTATGACTTTTAACTTATGGTGCTCATCCAACTCGTTGATGGATGACTCTATTCGTTTAAGTATTTTTCAGCGAACCCTCACCGGTTCTACTATGAAGTGGTATATCGAATTACCACGAAGTTTCTTCTCTGATTTCAACACCCTAGCTATGGATTTCCTTACGCATTACTAGTTACTGATCCGTTATGACATGGGGACCGAGATTTTGACGTCCTTCAAACAAAGAAAAGGCACTCATATATCTGATCACATCCATGAGTGGCGACGGAGACGACGTCTCATTAAACTTGAGCTCCCCGATCAGTTGCTGGCCGAGTGGTTCACAAAATCATTTGTGAACGACATCAGTAAGGACATTGCCATGGGTGGTGTAGTCACGGAAGAGCAGGCTATAAGTCGTGCTCAATATCTTGACCTCGTTTATTCACAAACAGGAACCCTTTACGATTTACTACCTGACTTACCTTGTCCTAATACTTCCAGCACTTCAACTACTCCATCCGCCTCGAATGCATCTGACGGTGTGGTTGGTACTACCCAAGCCCAATCACATTCCGCTTCAAGCGCAAACCCTAAATCTGCTTCTTCTAATGTTCAAAATTCTCCGTCTCCTGCCCCTCCCACCGGCAAGACTTCAAAGGTAAATGCAGTTCAATCTACCCCTGCTGGTAAAAACAAATCTAAAAAGGGAAGGGGTAAGAATAAGGAGGGCAAAAATAATTCTCAAGCAGATCAAACCAAAACTACCTCTGTTGACGATCGGGATAAGCGCAAACCACGATACCCTTGTCTTATATGTGGTGATGATCACTACACGAAGGATTGTTCACGACGTGCCGAGGTCACTAAGTTCCTTCAAGGAGCTCCAAAACCACCTGCTCTGGCCATTTTGTCCCAACCCTTCCCGTCTCAACAACAGGTTCAGTTGGTCATCCATGACCAACCCTCATCTTCTACTACATCATATGTTTTGATGTGTACTGTCGATTCTAATCAGAGTAATGTTGCGCTCACTACTCGAGCCAAAGATTATTCTCCCTCTAAGTAGAAGGTTGATGATTTATCCACTTCCTTGGTACAACCCTCTCCCGCAACTCCACCTACCAACGGTCCTCTTCATATCGAATGACCGAGCCTTGACACAGTTCTGCGACCCCCCCCAAAGGGCGTCGTTTGGAAATCGACTTTCAATCCTCACGCTCGTGCTGCCCAGAACTACAACATTGTTGAAGATCTGGCTCAAGCACCTTCTGCGATGTTAGCCCTCAAAGTCCTTCAGACTTGTCTCGCACAACGGAAGGCACTGTTGAAAGCTATCGGTGGAATTGACCCAACGGATACAAATTTAATAATCTTTGACTTGGAAGATCACATTCCAAGGTTACTCCCTCAACTTGCATTCCAGATCCAAGTGGTTGTATTTGACAAAAACATTTGCCGAACCGTTATCAATGAGGGTGCCTCGACATGTGTTATGTCTCTTGCTTGCTGGAAAGCCATTGGCTCTCCTTCCTTGAATGAATCCCAGAACACTCTTAAAGCCTTCAATGGCTCTGGTTTTAAGCCCTACGGTTTCCTTCCTTCGTTGCCCATCACTTTCGAAGGCAAAACGGTCCAAGTCGAAGTGGAAGTCTTTGACGCTCCCCTAGATTATAATCTTTTGCTTGGCCGCAGCTGGATTGATTCCATGCACACAGTTGTGTTGACCCTTTTCCATGTAGTATGTTTCCCTCATCAAAGAAAGGTTTTTACCGTCGACCAACTTGCCTTCTTTAATTATGATACCCGTACTGGCAACGTACCGTTTATTGCTAAAACCCCACCAGGTTATGAGAACGTCGGTGTAGGCCTTTTAAAAGACTCTTCGTTAATGGGTACTTTCCCCATTCCACCACCCGATGTTCCATTCTCGTTTGTTTCTTCTATCAACATGATATCCACTTCACCTCCCGAACTTCCTACGTCTCATGACCCCTGGATAGTACCTGACCCTAGAGATCATCTTCATTTTGGCGACGCCATGCCGTTAAGTCCGGTTGAATCCGCCTATCAGGCCATTCAATCAGCAACACCTTCTACCCCCTCTCTTGATGAGTTGTCTCCCGATCCTTTTCGTGTTATTTTTCCCACTGACGAGATGATCATGTCTGTCATGGAGGACACCCCTTGGGACGATGGACATCATCATTCCATCCTCTTTCTAGAGAAACATACCATCGAGAACTACCAACGAATCTTGAATCTGTCATCCGTTGTTGTCATCTCCACCGTTCCCGAGTCTACACACGACGTGTTTTCTGAAGGGAACTTAAGCAACATCTTGCCCACTATTCCCCTTGACATATCCATCAAACCTGGGATTGTCGAAAATGTTCATATTGGAGCTTCGTGTTCTTCTGACGAAATCATCACCTACACATCCCTATTCAAATAATTTCATGACATCTTCACCTGGAGCTACGAAGAAATGCCAGGTATCGACCCTGCGATTGTGATACATGAGATAAAGACATACCCTGGCGCTAAACCCGTCCGGCAACGCCTTTGTCTAGTTCACCCACGTAAAGCGGCTGCTATAAATCTTGAATTCGAGAAACTTCTAAAAGCCGACTTTATTTATCCGGTGGCTCTCATAGACTGGGTTTCCAATCTTGTCCCGATTGACAAGAAACAAGGCACCATTCGTGTATGCGTTGATTGTAGGGATACTAACAAAACTTGTCCCAAAGACAACTTTCCTACCCCCTTCGTCGATCATATTGTCGACGATTGCGCCGAAAGTGAAATCTTCTCTCTCATGGATGGTTTCTCCGGGTATAATCAAATCAACATTGTTCCCGAGGATCAACATAAGACTGCTCTTATTTGTCCTTGGGGTACTTTTGCCTATCGAAAACTTCCTTTCGGTCTCAAGAACATGGGTGCAACTTTTCAATGCGCTATGTCTTATGCTTTCCATGATATCAAGAACATTGTTCAACCATATTTGGATGATTTACCCGCTCATTCAATTCACTGAGTCGATCACCCAATTCACCTCCGAGCCATTTTCGTTTGCTGTCAATTCTATCGTATATGTTTGAATCCTCATAAGTGCATTTTTTTGTGTGGAATCTGACCATCTTCTAGGTTTTATCGTTTCACGTCAAGGGATTCGGGTGGATCCTTTAAGGGTTGAGGCGATCCTTGATCTCCCTCCTCCTTCTATTCTTCGCCAGTTACAAAGTTTGCAGGGGAAAGCAAAATTTCTTCGTCGTTTTATCCCAAATTATGCCGATATAACTCGTGGATTTACGCGGCTATTAAAAAGGGATTAAGAGTTCATCTGGGATACCATTGCCAACAATGCTTTTGAATCTTTGAAGTTGTCCTTAACGCAAGCTCCGCTTCTCTTTCCCTCCGATTACAGTCGCGATTATTTCCTCTACCTTGCTGCCTCAGATTACACCATTGGCATGGTTCTCGTCCAAGAGGATGATGCTCATGATGAACATGTTATTTACTACTTGAGTCGAAGTCTCACGCCTATAGAAATCAAGTATTTACATGTCGAGAAACTGGCCTTGGTTACCATCCAAGCCGTCCAACGCTTCCGGCACTATATCCTCTCACGCAAGACTATAGTGATTTCACATTGCAACCCTATGCAACATATTCTCACCCATCAATTGCTAGGGGGCAAGTACTCCAAATGGATTGTGATACTTCAGGAGTTTGACTTGGAATTTGAACGCACCAAGTCCAAGAAGTCCTTAGTTTTTGCTGAGTTGATATGTGACTTTCCCCATTCTGCAACAGAAAGTGTAGCAGCTGATTCATTACTCGATGAATCTCTTTTCCTTATTAGCATTGATGATCTTTGGTATGGTGATATCATTATATATCTCCAAACCTAGACTTTCCGGCCAACTTTGTCTAGTACTGAACGACGTCGAATACGATACCAAGCTCGTCAATGCATTATCCTCGGGGATACTCTTTATCATCGGGGGATTGACTCTATTTTTAGACGTTGCCTAACGTTCGACGAAGCCGAGAAAGCTCTGAATGATTGCCATTCTGGAGCATGTGGTGGTCATATGTCTAGGTATGCTACTGCCCAGAAGATCTTACGAGCAGGGTATTTTTGGCCTTCATTATTTAACGACTGCATCATCATCGTTCAAAAATTCCATGCCTGCCAGACCTATAATAACAAGATACGGTCACATCCTGCTCCTCTTCACCCTGTGGTCTCAGTTGGTCCCTTCATGAAATGGGGAATCGATTTCCTAACATGTCACCCTCACTCGGCCGAGGGCATGGTTACATTATTGTAGTCGTCGATTACTTTACGAAATGGGCCGAGGCGATGCCGAAATTTGACAACACTGGAAAGACCACAACATTATTCCTTTTTAATCACGTCATAGCTCGTTTTGGTGTTCCCCAAGCTATCGTCACTAATCACAGTAGCCACTTTAGGAATTTTATGATGTCCGAACTTACTGAAAAGTTGGGTCTTCGCCATGATAACTCAACACCCTATTATCCACAAGCCAACGGACAAGTCGAAGCGATTAACAAAGTTCTCATAACTATGCTCCAACGAATGATAGGGATTCATAAAACAAGTTGGCACACAATGTTGTTTTCGGCATTGTGGGCATACCGGACATCTTTCAAGTCCGTTACTGGGTTTACACCTTTCCGGTTAGTCTATGGTGTGGAAGCCATTCTCCCGATTGAATGCGAGATACCCTCTTTAAAGCTAGTTGTTGAACTCCTACCCAACACTTCTGCTGAGGAAGAACGTCTATTGTATCTTATGTGATTAGACGAAACTCGACGCGATGCCACCCTAGTCATCGAAGCTCAGAAAAAATGTGTCAAGGCCCAATACGACAAGCATGTCAAGCCTCGCGTTTTCTCCGAAGGTGATCTTGTTCTTGTCTATGAACAAGATTGAGATATGTTAGGAGCTGGGAAATTCGAAGCCATGTGGCGAGGTCTTTATATCGTTTGACGAGTTTTGGAAAAAAGAGCTTATGAGTTAGTAGAGTACGATGGTATCCCTTTGAGTGAACCCAGGAATGGGTTGTACTTGAAGAAGTACTATGCATAAAATCATCTGTGCATGAATACTTGTATTTTTATTGTATCGTACTTCTTATGTGTTACTATAGCTTGCTTTTGTCGTTATCTGGTCTCTGCCCTTATTTGATTTTGTGTTTGATTTCTAGATGTCAGAGTCTTCGCTACCCTATATTGGCTTCGCTGATGGCGCTAGTTGTAGTACTCAGAACCTTGCTTCCGCTGCGTGGGCAATTTACGCCCCTACAAACGAACTTGTATCCTTACGAGGTGTGTGTATCAGTCGTGCAACCAACAACATTGCAGAGTATAGCGCTGTTATTGAATTATTGGTTGATGCTATCTCGCTTGGAATCCGTCATTTGGTTGTGCAACTCGATTCGCAGCTTGTAGTACTACAATTAAGTAATGTCTATACTATTCGAAGTCCTACTTTGTTACGGATCTATTTGCAAATTTGCCTCTTGGAACGTTATTTTGATTACATAGAATATCAACATATTCCTATATGTCTAAATACATTAACAGATGCATTGGCTATCTATGTATTAGACAGACATTTGAATCATTTATAAATCAATCACATCAATATTCACACAACACATGATAAACCGGTAGAAGTCGTCTGTATATATAACGATCAAAAGAGTCTTTTACAAAAATTTTTGTCCGAAGACCAAAATATCAAAATCTGAAGCTCATAGCTTCTACAAAGTGACATCATGGATGACGTTCATGGTAACACATGACTACCCGAGCAACCCTACGGAGCAGTCGACTAATGGAACCTGACACTCCTACAGTATGACTCTGATCGCGTCGTGGAACCTCTTCAAGAGGCATGTCTGGAATATCTGCGGTCAGGCCCTCTAGATTTTGTTCCACTACTTGATAATCCTTGGCATATTGTGGTGCTGTCGCTACCTCTCCTCGCCGTTGAATGGGAGAATTACGAGGAGGTCGATACGGTCCAACATCTGTGTCATCAAAAATGAATTTTGTATTTAGTCTTTGGACGAACTTATAAAACAAAAGCATTTGAATATGATAAAAATTCACAAAAACATTTAAAAAGAAAAAATGGGTGTACTTCTTACCAAGTTCCCCCCACTGAGCATCCTCTGGCAGTAATAAGTCTGGATCTCCTCGAAAATGAAACCTGGAATAAGCATAATCGTCAACCATCAACAACTGTGGTTGAAGCCAGTCAAAGAAGGTATCATCATACTTGATGATCGGTCCAGCTACGTGTCGGGCCATAAGCTGACACCATCTCAACATCCTTGGATCCCTGGGAGCTAGTATATTCCACTCAACCTGCAGCCTCAGTAATGGAACCCTCTCAAGGAAGAAGGACACTAGCAAAGATCTGTACCCGAATTGCTTCAGGTTGCCTCGTCTGCATTTGGTCAACTGCCTTTTTACGCTACGAAGCATTGCATCTGCCTAGTTGAACACCCGCATCTGCCTAGTTGAACACCCGAGGTTCAGGGCACTCTATAACATACTGGAAGTAACTCTGTAGCGCCATGTGAGGAGAAGAACTCCCAGCCATCCAAGCTATGGTGAATAGGATAATACAGAGGGTCAAATCTCGTACCCCCCAAATAGCTACTTTTCCTTTCTTTCTCTCTACCTCGGGAACACAGAGTAAACAACAGTACTCACTCATGGGCAGCCCACCACCTCTGTTAGCAGTCAGGCTCACATAGTACCCCCGTCGTCACAATCTAGTCAAAAAGTAAATGTCCTCAATATCTAAGGACAGTGTGTGGACCACCACATGAAATACCTACTGATCGGGATCCCACATACGCACAAGGTACTCTAATAACCTGACTTGGGACCTCATGCCCAGGATACGAAAGTACCTCAGGAGGCCACGGTTTCTCAAAGAAGCAATAGTAGGTGGATGATTTCCAGCAATTGCATTGTCTTCTTCGTGCTCCCTTTTGTGCCATTCAAGAACCATTTTGATGGCCAATTATCTACATAAGAGGCATAAAAAGAAGATTAGCAACTTTTTTCATGATTTGGTTCTCTCTCATTGGGTAAATTTAAAAAAAAAATTTGAGCTTTGTGGTTCTCGCAGGTGCCCTTTGGGCATAGTGCGAGAACCTCGCAGGCTGTTGTGGGCTCGCCTACGAGAATTCTCCATTCTCGCAGGTCCCGTGTAGCCCACCTGTGAGAATGGCAGCACGTAAGTAGGGCTCCTAAAATCAACTTAAAAATGAATTTTTAACCAATGGAAATGAAAAATTAAACCATGAAAGTGTAAAGGACAAAGAGCCTACCTCACTGTCGATGACGGCTCGCTGAATGGACGCTCGTAACTCCCGCAATCTGACGTCGAACTTCGAGGGTAAAAGAGGGGTTTTTGAGCTCAAATAGTGGAAAAGTAAAAATGATATGGTAAAAAGAGTTTTTACTCCTTTTTATTTACTTTTACTATGTCATTTGGTTTTTTATGATTATTTATCTATTAAACCCTAATCCCTAATTTCCTTTTGAGTGTAACTTTTGTAGGCATAATGACTTCGAGGTTCCTATACAGGGATGCGGACATATTTTTTCTTTTTCATCGCGTGTTTTGATTGTTTTTTATGGTTTTTGTATAAAACCTCGAGCATGGTATTTGTCCGTTCTTACGCTCGAAAATACATGAGAACGTGATTGAGCATACTTTTATCACTTTTTCGGGCACAACAAGGTTATACGAAAAAGGAACCCCCTTGGAGTCCTCTTTAAGCTCTTTTCAGACTCTCTAAACATGAAAAGATAGCCGAGCGACCTTGCTATTTTCACGCTCGATAAAGTATCTGAAGTAAGCTTCTGGTGAGTGATAATTTATCTCTTTTTCGGTCTCATCCAGACTATTTTACAAAAAAGGAACTAAGAGAGTTCTCTTTTAAGTGTTTTTCTAGACTCTATAATCATGAAAAACCTTCAAGTTTTCTATCTCTGGACTCGTTAAACAAACATTGACAGACCCATAATGGGACCAAACCACTCCTTCCTAGGGTTCGTTAAACATACTCCAAAGGACTTATCCAAAGGATAAGCTTATATCAACAAGCATATGTTATCCTCCTCAAGCTTGCATAAAAATAAAGAGGTACTCGCCAGAAATGGTGGGGGAAAATTTGGGAAAGGGATATGTTTTCATCTTCGTATTGATTGGCAGTAAGTGTCGCTCTTGAACATGGCACCCCCTATTCATCATTTGAAGCGGGTTTGGGAAATC
>JASDQU010309055.1:64752-75714 GCA_032191745.1 Picea mariana
GTGGCAACAAGTTTGACTTCAGATTGGAAGGGATTAGGGGTTGGTTTTGAATCTTCGATGTGAAAGAAATGAATAAGGTCACAAGCATACTTGGACTGTGAAATAAAAATTCCTTCCTTGGTTTCCAAAACTTGGAGGCCAAGGAAATAGTGCAAATAATGCAAGTCAGTCATTTATAATTTCTTCTTAAGGATGGATTTCACATGGTTTAAAAGTTTAGGGTCACTTCCAATGAGGATAAGGGCATCCACATAAAGAACAAGGATTATGAGATGGTTTCCTACGTTCTTGGTATACACATTAGGATCATATTTACATCTAGAAAATCCATTGTCAATAAGAAAGCTTTCCATTTTGGCATACCAAGATTGGGGATCTTACTTAAGACCATAAATAGATTTTCTTAAGGAAACAAACAAGGCTAGAGTAATTCTAGACATAGCCAGTAGGTTGTTCCATGCAGATTTATTCTTGAAAATACCCATGCAAGAAGGCAGATTTGATATCCATTTGATGGGCCTCCCATTTATGTGAGACTGCAATGGATATAACAAGGCAGATGGAATTCATTTTGTCTACAAGCGTAAAGGTTTCATTATAGTCAATTCCTTCAACTTTAGAAAATCCTTTGGAAACTAATCGATCCTTGTGTCTTTCAACACTTCCATATGATGCATACTTATTTATGTAGACCCATTTACATCTGAAAAGTTTTCTCCCTTTCAGAAGAGGTACAATATCCCAAGTATCATTTTCCATTAAAGAACAATAATCTTCATTCATTGTTGTATCCCAATCTACATGACCTAAATCTTCTGCAAATGTCTCTGAATCACGTGTCTCTGAAACTTGAGCCAAAAGAGAAGATGCTTGTTAGAACTTTGAACATGTTCGATGCTGATATGAAGGATCACTGAAAATATCACCAACTTCTTCTCATGTTGAATAGACCCATCTAGGAAGCAGTGGTGCTAGTGCAGGTTTAGGTTCAATATACTCATCTGGAGGAAGGTGAGCAGAAAGAGGTGGATTTTTATCCTCATTGTCATCATCTGAAGAAGAATAAACCATAATAGGAAAATAAATAGGCACAAATGTTTAAGATGGATCACATGTCAAAGAAGGCACACATGTCGAATTAGGCTCACATGCCAATATATTTTTATCAAATTTAACATCTCTTGTAATAATAATTTCATTGCAATGAGGTTGAATAATTTTTTAACCTTTGACATCTTCAAAATAACCAAAAAAATACACTTCTCACTTTTAGGTTGCAATGATTTCCTTTTCTCATCAGGAATGTGAGCCCATGCTACACTGCCAAATACACAGAAGTGACTTACATATAGCTTAAGTTTATTCCATGCTTCTTCTGGTGTTATATTTTTAAGAGCCTTTGTGGGAGTGTGATTTACTATTTACTTTTCACAATTATTGGCTTCTTCCCAATACTTTAGACTTAATCCCTTAGATTGGATCATATAATTAGCCATTTATTTTAATGTGTGGTTCTTTCTCTCAGCAACACCATTTTGTTGTGGTGTATATGGAACATTGTGTTGCATTTGGATTCCTTGTGCAGTGCAATAACTTATAATTTGATTGTTCACTTATTCTCGCCTCCATTATCTGTTCTTAACCTATGAAGTTGATGTCCAATTTTCTTTTCTAAAAGGGCCTTGTAGGCCAATAACTTGTCAAAAAAATTTCTCTTAAGTTTTAAGAATTAAACCCAAGTGCTTCTGGAAAAATTCATCAATGAAAGTTTAAAAATACTTGCACCCAGAAAAAGAAGGAGAAGAAAGTGGACCACACAAGTCACTGTGAACAAGCTGTAAGGGGGGGCGATGTGTGCCAAGAGGCACATTTATCAAAACTATCCTGATGATGTTCGTCGAGAACAAAACTGACACAAACACTATCTTTGCATGAAACCAGAGGAACATCAGTCACCCTATTTTGAGTACATAGTTTCTACAATGAACCGTATTTTAGATGACCAAACCGCTCATGCCAAAGTTTTCTCAAGTCATTTCTATGAGAAACATAAACTGATGGAAAAGATGATGAGCCAAAGTTGTCAAACTTGTACAACCTATTAATATCATCAACAATTACAGGTGCAAGAACACACTAAGGATCTTTTAGATCCTTGATTACAACTTGGTGAGGTGAAAACTCTACTGTTTTATCTTCACTTGAATAAATGATTTTAATATACTGATAGAAGGTTGCGGGAAATACTTGGAACACATAATACATTATTAAAATGACCATTATCTACTTGAACTATTCCATACCCTACAACACTAAGAGATCTATCATCACCAAAAAATATTTTCTTGGTGATACATTCATTTAGAGAAGAAAATATGACTTTATCCTTAGTTGTATGACAAGATGCTCCAGAATCAATAAGCCACTCATAAGAAGTAAAAGTAGAAGTTTCATTGAAGGAGAAACCATAAACATAAAGTGCATGCCCATGAGAATAAGAAGAATAAATAGAATATATACTAATTATGTGTTTCTTCATTGTTTCTTCTAAAGATTCCATCTTCTTAAAACATTTGGACTCATCATGACCATCTTTCCCACAAAATTTTCAATGTCTTTCAGTCTTCTTGCCTTTAGATTTTGCTCCTTTGTCACCATTAGGAGTGGAAGCTGGTTGAGAGGGGTTGGGACCCTTGTTTTTCTTCTTTTTTGGGGAAGGATGTTTCTTCTTGGTTTTCTTGGATTTATCTTTCTATTGGAATACTAAGGATTTATTGGAGGTACTTGTAGTGCTAATCAATCCAAGTTGCAGAAGCTTATCTTTCTCTCGAATTAGAGCATCACAAAAGGACTCAAGGAATGGTTTTTTATAAGCAACCCCTAGAGCTTCTCTGGTGGCATAAAAGGTAGATACAAAAACATAATATGCAATACCAAGCTTAGAAAGAATTACATATATGAATTGATCTCCCGACATATCTATTTTACATTCTATACATAAGAGTCTAAGTGTTTTGAACTTACATAAGTAATGTTCAATGAAAGGAAAATCATTTGGACTTAACGTCATTAACTGATTCTCCAACTAGTGGGCTTGAATAATATTGTGTTTACCAAACACTATTTCAATATTTGCCCAAGCATCATCAGGGTCATCAATTCCTTGAAGTTGAAACCTTAAATTAGGAGAGATGTTCATTCTGATTAGTCCACGTGCTTCTTCATTCTTATTGGATCATTTGAATTTATTTTTATCATCAGTGGGTTCTATTTATTTTCCCAAGGTAATTCGATACAATCTTTTACTTCTTAATACATCCTCCATATGGGATTTCCATGAGAAGTAGTTGGTATTGGTAATCAAAAGATCATTGGGATGTTCCATATTAAAATATGCATAAAAAAGATGAAATTGATGATCTGGATGGAAATATCTTGAAAAAATAGGTCATTTAAAAAAATGACACTGCAAATGGACTTTGGATGTGAAAGTTATTCCCTTTTGAAAAAAGGCATAAATGGTAACCAAAGAGCCATGTGGCAAGTAGAAGTTGGTCCACATGGTGATACTCCTCTTAACTATGCCTATAAGCTCACTTTTTTAAAAATAAGTTACTTATGAAGTGACCCACTTTTATAGAATAAGCGAGAATCACTTTTACAATGAAGTTAATTTGTAAATGAAAGTTGCATGCAAAATAACTTAAAATAAAATATTAACGTTATTTAATAGTGATTCACTTTTATAATTCAAATGAAGTGCACTTTACAATAAATGCATGCACTTCTTCAAAAAAAGTAACAAAAACAGACTTGAACTCAAGACCTCTTACTTAATAAAGAAACTTTTAACCAAGTGAGATAGTGCAAAACATATTATATTGTTTATAAGGAGGATTGTTGTTGTTGAAGACGGCCTTGGAGAGCATGCTCATAAAGAACTCTTTTCATACAATAATGTTTTTTTGCTTCTTGACGACAACAATGGTTATATATCAGTTAGCTTACCTGAAAAATGCAACGTTTCCCTATGTTTTTGATTTATTGAGATAAAACAGAGTACATGATAAAGAGCATACACATATAGGAAAACCCTTTCTGTTATGTTTTTGATTTTTTGAGATCGCATAGGGCATAGTGCAAAGAGTATACACAGATAGAAAGAGTAGCAACTGGGAGATAAAAAATACAAAACCAAAATTTATCTCTGCAAAAATTTTAAAAAGGTGTATTGGGGCTTTATACCTCCAGATCTGACTGAAATGGTTGTATATTGGGAAAACAAAAACCTTTGCGAGTGAAAAAAAATCATTCCCAACTAAAACAAGTGCTCCATATGAAATGAAATAATCACTTCATCCTATAAATGTACAAAAATGGTAGAAACCAGAGATGCGACAACATGACTTCATGATATCGATCTACAACGAGAGTGGGTCTTCAAATGTTCTTTGATACCATGTTTGACCACATAGGTATTCCAACAGAGGAAGAAAACCTTCAGTAACCAATCACACAACCAAATCAAATATCAACACACCGATGTTTTGACATGGTAAAACCTCTATGGAGAAACATCCATGACACCAACCAACATAGCCACTTGGAGCAATTTATTAATACAACATAAAAATATTACATAGAGATTTACAAGATATTTTCTCACAAATGATCATTGGAAAATGACCCTCCATTCTATTTAAATAGAGATCATGGACCAATTGGGTGTTAGTCCATGGATCAATGTAGCCACTAAGATCAAGGAGAATATGATCCGTTGAATCACTATATATTAGGAACATATCGTGACTGTCGGATTTCCTAACTACAAATGCATACTAATGAATACTAAAGAAACACACTAAGAAACACACTTTTACCTAATGACACATTAGACCAAGTTGATCTTAACTAACTCCTAAGTGTCTAAATATCCTAACACTACTTCTCATGGAAAACTTGTATGGTGGATTTACTAGGAAATAGGTCAAATTTATCGAGTTATCTTGAGAATACATATTTCCTTTGTTCAACTAGCAAAGAAAGACAATTGGGATAGTAAAAATAATTAAGCACATTGATTAATTGGAATTTCCATCTCTAAGGATCTACAGTTTTACCTTCAAGGAATTGAAAAACTAGATGTAGCTTAGAAAAGGTAGAAACCGCGTTTGGTAAACATAATAAGGTTCAAGCTGACCAACTCGAAAATTAATTGATTACTTTAAATCCTAATGATTTCTCTTGCATTGAATATGATATACCCAAACTTGAAAACACTTACACTTACACTTTTTTTTAAAGAATGTAAGATCACAAAGAAGGACGAACAAATTATATGTGATATTCTTGATAAGCTTAACAATAATGCCTATTCCATTTTTGTATTTACTTTGAGTCCAACAGAAAAAAATCTTATTAATTAAGGAGGTACTTATAAAATGCCCTCTTTTAAAGCTTTTTGTGATTCCTCAATTGGAGATAAATATAATCTCTTTCATCTTGGACTGATTAAAAATATAGGTACATCTAACAAAGCCTTAGTGGCACAATAGAAGCAAGGACCCAAGAATCAAAAGATACAACATCCTCACAAAAACAAACAAAAGAATGGTCCCAAACCCTCTTAGCCAACTTTGACTCCCAATGGTGATAAAGGAACAAAATCAAAAGGAAAGAAGATTGATAGACATTATCTTTTTGTGGGTGATATGGTCATATGGAGTCTAAATGTTTCAACAAAATGGAAGCCTTAGAAGCAAAAATGAAGAAGAACAACATCAATCTTGATATTTTTTCTTCTTACTTCTTTTCTAGCTCTTCTTCTCATGGACATGCACTTTCTACTTTTGTTTTTTCATTCAATGTAACATCTATTATTTCTTATAATGTGTGTGTTATTGATTCTATATAATATTATCATATGGCTGAGGATAGAGCTATCTTTTCTTATATTAATGAAGGTAACATCAAACAACTATTTGTTGGTGATGGTAGATCTTTTAGTGGTGTAGGGTCTAGAATAGTTTAGCTATATGATGGCCATTGTAATGATATAATTTATGCATTCCTAGTATTTACTACAACCTTTTATCCATATATTAAATCACTCATTCAGGTGAAGGTGAAATAATAGAATTTTCACCTCACCAAGTTGTAATCAAGGATTTAAAATATCCCAAGTATGTCCTAGAAATTTTATTTGTTGATGATATTGCCAGGTTGTATAGATTTGACATATTTGGGTCATCATATCTTCCATCCATTTTTGTTTCTCATAGCAAGGAAATAAAAAAACTTTGGCATAAGTGATTAGGTCATATAAACTATTGCTTATTGCAACAACTATGTAATCAAAATATGGTGACTAGTCATCCTCTTGTTTCTTACAGAGACGATGTTTGTCCTGGTTATGTTCTCATCAAACATCATCAAGGAAATTTCAACAAATGTACCTCTTGGCATTCTTTGCTCCCCTTGCATCTTATTCATAATGATTGTGTTGTCTACTTCCTTCCATTTCTTTCTCTGGGTTCAAGTAATTCTTTAATTTAATTGATGACTTCTCTAGGTGCACTTGGGTTTATTTCTTAAAACTTAAGATTGCAATTTTTGACATGTTTTTGGCCTACAAGGTCCTTGTAGAAAAACTATCTAGACGCCATTTAAAATTTTAAGAACAGATAAGGAGGAAAATACATTGAAAATAAATTTACAACTTACTATACTACACAAGGTATTTAGATGCAACAATTTGTTCCATATACACCAAAATAAAATAATGTTGTTAAGAGAAAGAATCAAGCACTAAAAAATGGCAAATTGAATGATATGATCTAATGGATCAGGTCCTCATTTTTGGATAAAAGCCATTAATTATGAAAATGACATAGTTAATCATGCTCCCACATAAAATTTAAAAAATATAACTCTAGAAGAAGTATGGAGTAAAATTAAACCAAATGTAAGCCACTATTGTGTGTTTGGTAGTGAAGCATAGGCTCACATTCCTAATGAGAAAAGGAAATCATTACAGCCTAAGAACGAGAAGTGTATGTTTGTTCGATATTCTAAAGATGTAAATGGTTACAAAATTATCTAGCCTCATTTAAATGAAATTATTAGTAGGAGAGATGCTAAGTTTCATGAAGGTATCTTCTCCTATGTGCCTAATTTAGTAGGAGAGATGCCAAGTTTGGTGATCCTTCAAATTAGGGTCATACACATTCACAATTCCAATAAGCCTCCTCTTTTTTGGCTTAAGTTTCATATACCCATGATCCATAAACATTTGCAAAAGCTTTTTTCCATCCAGTTTGGGATGCAATAATGAATGAAGAATATATTTCCTTAATGGTCTCAATGATTCTTGGGATCTTGTACCTATTATGAAAGGAAGAATTTTTTTTACATGTAAATGGGTGTATAGAACTAAGTATGCATAAGATGGAAGTGTTGAAAGGAACAAGGTTTGATTCATTGCCAAAGGATTTTCTCAAGTAGAAGGAATTGACTATACTAAAACCTTTTCCCTTGTAGCCAAAATGAATTCCATCCACCTTGTTATATCCCTTGCATCTTCATATAAATGATAGGTCCATAATATGGATGTTAAATCCACCTTCTTGCATGGGGATTTGCAAGAATACATATACATGGAACAACCTCCTAGTTATATTCAAAATGACTCCAACCTTGTTTGATACCTTAAGAAGTATCTATGTGAATTTAAACAATCTCCCTTGGTTTGATATGCTCAAATGGATAGCTTTCTTCTTGACACTGACTTTTCTAGATGTTAATATGACCCTAATGTTTATACCAAGAAAGTACGAAACCATCTCATCATACTTCTTTTTATGTTAATGACCTTATCCTCACTATTAGTGACCCCAAAATTTTAATCCATTTGAAATCCAACCTTAGGAAGAAATTTGAAATGAAAAAATTAGAACATTTGCATTATTTTCTTGGCCTACAAATATTGTAAACCAAGGAAGTAATTTCTCTTTCCCAATCTATATATACATGTGAACTTTGTTGCTTTCACATGGAACATTGTAAACTAGCCCCATCTCCCTTCTAATACAAAGTCAAATTACCACCACCTGAAGTAGATGTCACTTTGTATTGTTAATTAGTTGGTATCATTTTGTATGACTCATACCTATCCTAATATTTCCTTTACTATTTGCCTTATTCCCTAATATATGTAAACACCCTATGAGATCCATTAGAAAGAAACAAAAATGATACTTTACTATATTTTGGGTACAATTCAATTTGGAATACATTATTGTTCAAGGGGTGCTCCTTTGTTAGTTTCTTTCACTGATTTTGATTGGGTTGGTCACCCTAATTATAAGAAGTCTACTACATGTTATATTTTTAATATTGGTTCTAGAGCTATCACTTGGTCTTGTAAAAAGTAACATGTCTTTTCTCTTTCTACCACAAAGTCAAAGTATCAAACAATAATTAGTGTAAGTGAAGAAATCTTTTGGATTTTATAGATCCTTTAGAGCTTGGATTCCATTAGCAACATCCCACCACCCTCTGAAGCGATAATCAAAATTTCATTCCAATCATGAAAGATATACTCAACATTAGTGCAAAAAACACATTGAGCTACACATGCAATTCGTTAGAAAGCTTCTTTGAGATTACACTCTCGAAGTTCTCTTTCCCTGCATTGTTTTCCAAGTTACAAACCCAAGAAAAACCCCCAAGTACTTCCTCTCATTTTGAGGATGGTACCTATGGTAAACCCTATAATATTAAGGGAGCAAGGCCACTCAAGAACAAAGCTCGAAGCCATTACAATAATATACTCATTGAGATTTCAACATGTCACTTACAAGAATTGAACTTGTGTGGGGAGGATAGCAATCATTCCTCCCAATCACCCGAGCTAAACCAAATTGACTCTTTATTTCCCTACGCATGATAAAGTTGTGAACATTTTCACAAATACTCTTGCAGAAGCAAAGTTTTTTAAACTTTGATCTATGTTAGGAGTTCAGAAAATTGTCATTAAGGGGGGATAGGCTCTAATGACTCCTTTCTTCTCCTATTGTGTCATCCTTGTAAATTCTTAATACTTTCCCAAGTTATTCATAAGGGGGAGATTATAGGATATTTAGAGACTTAAGAGTTAGATGTGATCAGCATAGTCTAGTGTGTCTTTAGGTATAGTGCGCTTCTTTAATGGTCACAATTTTGTTTTACACAAATTCATCTTATTCTCAATATTAATGACACTTGTTATATGGATCAACACCCAATTTTTCCATGATCTCTATTTAAAGAGCATGGAGAGTTATCTTTTGATGATCAAAGTGTGAGAGATTCATATCTAAATTATTTTCTTTTTTGCATTAATATATTGCCTCAAGTGGCTACATTAGTAGGGTCCATGGACTATTTAACTATGTGATGATTTTAGCCACATAATACACTAGTGTAGATCTTTGATATACTTGTGTGAGTTTCCTTAAGGTTTTAAACCTATGTGAATACCCAATTTAAGGAACACAATGTAAAAAAGAAAAAAAAAAAAACATATATTTATTCTAATGTAAATGAATATACAAATCATAATAAAGTAAACTAGCATAGTTTCTTTTTTATCCCTCATTATCCCTAATAAATCCCAAATTAAAAAGAATTTATGATGGTAAAATTACAAATGTGGATCCATCCTAACTCTAGATCCATTAAAAACTGAAACAAGTCAAACATAAATTAATATACAATTTTTTAGGTGTTTAAAAGATTGCAAGTTAAAAAAAAATTTAGGCTAATATTTGAGTGTGTAACCTGAACCATCTTCCTAAAATATATTGTTGAAGAAGAAACCATATATTAAATATCCAAATGTTTAACCAATAAATATAAAATAACAATTTAAAAAAATCAAAGTGTACATATTCTACTTGTACTAAAGGATAGGTTTTTAAGAAATAATTTTAAAAACAAATAATTTGGATTAAATTTTACATTACTTATTAAAAACACCTAACACCTAACCGAAATGACAATTTGTAAAAGTATTAAATGAGGTGCATAGTTTTATATAAAATTTAAATCAAAATGATCATAATTATGACCTAATTGATGGTGTGTATATGTTAATTGATGGTGTGTATATGTTAGTATAATTTTTCAAAGGAAATAATAACCTAATCAAAATGACAATTTGTAAAAGTATTAAATAAAATACATAGTTTTATATAAAATTTAAATTAAAATGATCATAATTATGGACTAATTGACTGTGTGTATATGTGAGTATAATTTTTCCTTAGGAAACAAAGGATTTGAAGTACCTTTGACATTAGTTTTAGTAAAACTAAAATGCTAATTTGAAAAACGAATGGAATAAGATGCCTATATTTATGAAAAAAAAAAGAGTTGAAATGGGTATTTAAAATTCAACCTATTTAAAAAAATTTCAAATAAACAATTTATGTGTTATTAAATTTTCATTTTAAAAATTCATATATTTCAAATGAGTAATTAATATATGTTAGAAAATTTTCTTATTGTGTAAATGGTTTTGGAAGTTTCAAAACCACTTACACAATTTTTATACAAAAGATTTTTTAACAATTATGACTAATTGTAAAAACTTATACTATCAAAAGGAATACATGTTTAGCTATTACTCACATTTTATAAAACAAAAACCTAGTGTAAAAATTATTCAGTTTTCAAAACAGAACTATAACAAAATAATACATAATTACTATGAATTAATCATATATATTATCCAAAATATTTTCTAACAATTATGATTTACTATAAAAACTTACACTCTCAAAAAAAAAATACATATTTAACCATTATCCACATTTTATAAATCAGAAACTTAATGCAAATCATATATATTATCTAAAAAAAATTCTAACAATTATAATTAACTGTAAAAACTTACACTCTGAAAAAAAATACATATTTAAC
>JASDQU010309056.1:4410-30685 GCA_032191745.1 Picea mariana
ACTAGTCTAAAACTTGCAACGTTGAACATTTTTTGCTAAAAAAAATCTTTCAAACTCTGCTAAATTGAAACCCTAACTAACCCTAGCGTCATACTAACCCTAGCTAGCTGATGACGTCTTGCCTCTTTGTAACCTTTTCTTAGCATAAAATTTGCGGCTGACTCATCCATTGATAGACATACAAGTGTTGAGTAATTTCATTGGCTTAAAAAGAAAAACGTTCACTTTATTGTCTAGCTAACCTAACCCTAAATCTAAGATGACGTCACACCTATTTTGAGCTCTTGCTTAGCATTAAAACATTGTGGCATTGTCATCCATTGATAGACTTTGAGTTGTTAATCATTTTCATTAGCTTAATAAGAAAAACGCCTTTCTCATTGTCTACCAGAACTAATATAGACAAGCTTGATGTCACCCTTAAATTGTATAGTGACGCAACAACAACATTTATATATGGGCATATTTAATGCATTGTGAGAACATAAGGATTTATTTTATACATTGAATGCAAGTACCTTTTTGTATATATTGAAGAAGTAATACAAGCCATTGTCTTTATTAGAAATCATTGACTTCGTCAATAATTACATTCATTATAACTCATATATATCAAAGATTGTCATTTGTTCATGAAGTACTAACCACTGCTGCACATTTTTATTTTTATTTTTCTTGTCTCGCAAACAGGTGCCCTTCAGTGGAATACCTTCATCTTTGACTATCTCTTTGGGTAGTAATCTGTGAAAGGAAACTCTCATCCTGATCCTTTGAACCTTAAGACCTTTCACAACCCCAGATTACTAGGGACGTCTCCCTTGGGATTAGCCAGCCTAAATAGAAAGAGCTTCCCCATCGAGGTGACAGTGGGTGGGGAAGCTTCTGTTACGCCAGTTTGAGTCTTACTTCCAAGCTACTAAACCTATCCTACGAAATGTGCGATAACAGACCCATAGCATTACCATTGCAGCAAAATAACTGAGGCAATATGTTAGATACCTTTAGAGAGATGAAATATGTGAACATTAAAAGAAATAGGGTACCTCATTTCCTTCGTTTCAATGGATGTTTATTCTTTGTTCTATTGAACCATATACTTGCAGTTTATCTGGTTAATACAGTTCCATTTCCATTAGAATTTACAGCCATAACCCATGACTAATCGTTTTGGTATTTTGTAGAATCAACGGTCCATGTTTACCTCACATCCAATGATTAGAATCCGCTATAGTTTTTTCGTCTTCGAATTTTTTGGAACTTCGGGACTTCGGGTTTCGGGGTTTCGGTCATCGAGGCTCTCATACTCGCTTCCCTCTGCAACCCTCAACTTCCGAAATCCCAGTTTACTTTACCCTCCGGGCCCACACAACACAGTTGTCTCCCACAACCATAATGGCACGTGGCACGCTCAGGAGGGTCCATGTCACCTTCAACAATGTCATCAGGTTCCACCACTTCCACTTTTCATTTCAGAGTTTCGGCATTGGGAATTCGTGCATCAATACACCTCGTACTTATGTTTGCCGAAATTCTGAAATTATGGTCTACTCACCTGCTTGATCCCACGGTCAAGATCCTTTCCCAGATATATGGCGCAGATCCTTTCGGGGACATCTCTAGATCTAAAAGTCGTAAAGGTCTGTCCTTACAAACTGATCCTACGGCTTCCACACTCCAAGTGTCGAGCACTCCCTCTCTGTGGTCAAATACCACTCTGATTACAGTTTTTATAAACCGCTATACTTCCTGAGCTTTGTATCCCAGTCACATAACTCCTTGTCTCTCAAGGACATTCTAGGGTCCGAAATTGGTTCTCCCAAACACAATTTTCACTTGAAACTTTGGGTCCAATGACCACTTAATCAGCCCATCTAGGCTCAAAAACGAAAACAAGCTTTAATACCATACTATAACATTCCTCGGCCATCAACACCCTCGTGCACAGGCCAACGCCACTAACTTCATGGAAAAAAACTACTGTAACATATTATGCATTCTTATGAAATACAATTGCTTAGTTACATTTAAACACAGAGTAAGCACATTAATACTGTTAGCATACATAATGCATGACATTAACAATAATTCATGAATACAGCGGAATACATGAAAACATTGATAGAATCACAAACATGCATATTTAATTGAAATTATACGCATGTATATACTTATATTTTAGATTGGATGTAATTCACCAACTATGTGTAGACCTCCCATGAATCTCCCAGTCTTAGACCACGTTGCTCATCACTCTCAGCAGTAGGTCACCCCCAACTAGGGACTAAGCTCCACCGAGAAGGGATTCCTAGGCTAGGCAGGGACAACAGGAAGACACACAGTCACAGAAGAAGGATTCTCTCCCAAAAGCCATTTATGCCCACTTCCAACAGACTCTCATTCCCCACATGTCTGTCCCACCCCAGGAGTATACACCTTCATTGTCACCCAGACATTCCTTCAGCTGCTAAACCTCCCTTGCCTTGGGCTTCAACAACAGATTGAATTGGAAGTCTCCGAGCTCTGTGGCATCTACAGGACCCCTTCTAGTAGTTATCACTTCCTCCGCACACTCTCTCACCCAAAGAGAGTCGCTCGTAGGATTGGTAACCTACCTCTTCAACAACAATCACCTTCCTCGCCTAAAGAGAGGTTACACACAGGCCAGACAACCTGTTTCCTTAATCTCGATTCTAGTACAATGAGAACACCACCACAAGGGTCAACAACGAACATACAACAGGAGAAACCATACCCAGTCAAGAAATGTGTGGCCACCATAGTCGGCTGGGTCAACAGACACAGTTTCCAAAAACAGGTGACAGACATATGCTTCAGCCCAACTAGGCTCAGCAATTACGGGACATTCGGTTTTACCAACCATCCATATAGAATAGACTCACGGTTCTAGGTTTCGGGGATGCGTGATAAGCTATCCATGTAGAGGTCGAACACAGACTCGACGGTTTTGACAGAGGGTGTACCGGCTCCTCCAGAAATAAACACAGGCCTTTGGGTTTCAGAGTTGCGTGAGGGTATGCTTGTAGAGGTCAGACGTGATTAACGGTTCAGAAATTCGATGGTAGAATGGAGGAGGAACCTCCATCATGGCTCAACTCAACTGTTTGAACTACAAGTGCTTGGGTTGACACTTGTCACCCATGAACCTCATTCCTTCCCATTTGGAAGTCACTCGTCCTTCCAAAGAACTTACAATAAAACATCAAATTAACACAGCTTTGGAATAGTAATAATTTAATATTATTCTCAGGGTTTAAGCCCCCTCATCTTAGACCCTCTTTCAACCTCTCAACCCCCTATCCCTTACCCAGGCTCTGTGGATGCTTAGTCCCCCATCACTCATTCATCATGGTCGGTCCACATGCAGAGATGTTTTGTATTAATACTGTGCATAATTACATGTACAAAAATTAGGCTCCTGGCCTTCAAAACTTAGGCTCCGTGGCCTAATAACACATAATCCCACTAGCTTATATAACCTGACTCACCAGCCTTATAAACTTGAATTACAGTTCATAAACAAGCTTTATGCTTCATAGACATGATTTACAAAAAGGCTTGGCGTTGGGGACATTACAACCATGTTGTCGCAAGGTGATGAAAATAACTCTATCATCGCAAACATAGTAACATCACAATGTGAAAAACATATATGGATGTTGCAATGTGATGAACATAGCCCCATTGTCACAATGTGATGAACATAAATAGATGTCGCAATGTGATAGAAATTTCCCTGTTGTCGCAATGTGACAAACATTGTCGTGTCGTCACAAACATAGTAATGTCACAATGTGACAAACATATACAGACGTCATAATGTGATGAACATAACCCTGCCATCACAATGTGATGAACATATCCCCACGTTGCAATCTCACTATGTTCATCACATTGCGATGAACATATCCTCGCATTGCAGTCTGACACATATATCCTAACGTCTCATTGTGACATATATTTCCAAATGTCACAATGGGATCAACATAAGTCATAGTCGCATAGTGCCCTAGTAAACTATGGTTAAACATAATCAACATGGCCCACCATAATCAGATCCAGATGGTCAACAAAGGTCAGACATGGGCATGGTTGACCATAATAAACCCTCATCAAACATAGTCAACCATACTCATTCTCAGTTAATGTATTAATGTATTGACACTTTAATAATGTATTATTAATGTATTAATACTTTAATAATGTATTTATTAAAGTACCAATACTTTAATAATGTTTTCATCCCCTAATAATCATTTTCTCATTGTTATAATTCCAGTTGATCTTGTGGTGAATATCAATTCCAAGATATTTGTATGAAGTCACTTCTTCCAAGTTGTTGTTGTCATATACGAAGGTATCATAAGTGATCTTATTAGATTTAGTAACCATGACCTTAGTCTTATCAGTATTAACAATCATACCTATATTAGAGAAAAAATCCTTGAGGATTCTTAGCTGGTTTTAAAGATCATGGGGACTCATTTCCATAATAATGATATCATCGACATAAAGAAGAGGATTGATGACTATACCGGTGAGAGTAGGGCCAACACAACCTTATTTTTTTAAGCAATGTTCTAACTTATCAATGTATATGCTAAAAAGGGTATGGGACAAGGGATAACCTTGTTTGAGTCCAATATTGAAGTTAATCTCTTTCAAACAGCCCTCATTGTTTTTAAACTTAACAATAACGTTCCCATACATATTTATTGCAACAACCCTTAGCTTGAGAGACACTTTTATCTCTTCCAACCTATTCCAAAGGTTTTTCCTAGGAACCATGTCAAAATCTTTTCTAAAGTCAACAAAACAATGAAAAAGATGGGTTTTAGTATTGTGGAACTCATCTGCAATGATCCTAAAGGTAATAAGATGGTCCACACTTGAGTGATGTCTCCTAAATCCGGCCTGGACTTTATCTCTTTTACCATGACTTTCTATCCAAAGTCTAATCTTCTTTTCCAAAATAATTCCATAAATCTTGGCTAAAATTGGGCTAATCATAATGGTTCTATAATTAGAGGGAATGTTTCTATCCCTATTTTTAAAAAGAGGAACAATGAGGCTTTGGGTCCAGGGTTTAAGGAAGCCCTGTTTGACTACTAAATTAAAGAGCTTGTGTATGTGAGGGATAAGGATATGCCATCCTATTTTAAAAATTTGCAAGTCGCTTAACCATGAAATCTATGTCATCTGAAGAAAAAATTCCATCCTCTATAGGGACAATTGGAATGGTGTCCATGGCATTATGGAACTTGTAATGAAATTTAAGTAGGAATTTCAGTCACTTGAGGGAATCATATTATTTTATTTAGTATTGTGGTTTATAATTTGGCTCCAGAAATTTTGAGGATGCACCTTAGATAATTGTGAAAGTTGCTCTTGCCTTTTATTGATATAGTACATTTTTTTCCTTTTAATTAGGGATTTGTATGTATTGATCTTATCAGATTTTAATGACTCATTAAAATCATCCCTAATGAATTTCCTGGTGATTTTACATTCTTTATGATACCAAGGGTTGGTCATTCTATTATTCTTTTTACAGGACACCTCGAAAGAGAACTTGTTAATACAAGTGGAAAGGGTAGTTCTAAAATTATGATAGAGTTATTCAAGGTTGTCCTTATAATTTAGGAGATTTAATTTACTGTTTCAATCCTTTAAGAAAATGTCAACTTTACTTTTGTCAAAGCACAATTTCTTTTGATTATCAAAATTCTTTTCAATGGCGCTCCTATGCTTGGCAAAGCTTAGAGTTAGGCGTAAAGGCTTATGATCAAAGTCGGGTTCATGGTCATTTAACAGGTCAAAAGTTGTTATTTGGTTGGAAACATGGATATCAAATATCACGTGATCTACGACACTACTACCTAGCCCATGAATACAAGTCATCTGGTTGGATTTTGGCCACTTCATTACTCCATTGCACATTATTAGGTCTTGAGAGGTGCAGAAGTTGACCAACTCAGTACCAAACAAATTCACAATTAGGTCTTCAGAGCTTCTTTCGTATCTTTTATATAAAACAAGGTCCTCATCTAGCCATAAAATATTATCGTTGGAATCAATACTTAAAAGAATAGTTTGTTTAGTTGCAATCCTAGCATTAAAGTCTCATAGAAGGAGGATATTACCTTCACTTTTCAAACTATAAATATCTTGTATTAAATTATTATAGCGACAATTGCTATCTAGATTGTTTTGTTTATAAAATGTAGAATTAATAGGTGCAAAATAGCAAATTGCTATATACATCTTCTTAGCATTGGTGTCTGAAATTTCTATCCAAAAATACATTAATGTAAATTAATATTTTAATTTATATGATATATTTATGGAATAATGTATTAATGTATTACTACTTTATTAATTTGTATTATTAATCTATTTTTTATTAGTGTACTAATACTTTATGAATGTTTTAATATTTTAGTAATGTATTTATTAAAAATGTATTAATGTTTTACTTCATTAAATTAATACATTACAACCTACATTAATATATTGTCATTCATAGTCATGACCATAAGAAACCATGATCATGGTCAACCATAGCAAACTGTGGTCTTTTTCAATAAATATATTAATGTATTAATACTTTAATAATGTTTTACTCTATACATTAATGTCAATGTATTACTACTTTATTAATGTACTCTTAATGTATTACTTTATTAATGTACATATTAATGCATTTAATGATGTATTTAATATATTATTAAAGTATTACTTTATTAGTGTATTAATACTTTAGAAATGGATTAATTAATAATGTATTAATGTATAAATTGATTAATACATTACATTATTAATGTATTAATAGATGTAATACTTTAATTTATACATTACATTAATACATTAATTTATCATTACATTATTAATGCATTTAATGTATTTATTGATGTATTTAATGTATTACTATATTAGTCTATTAATACTTTAGCAATATAGTAATTAATAATGTAATAATTAATTAATACATTACATTATTAAAATTGATTAATACATGGATACATGTCCTCGCTCTAGTGACAACAACCATTTTATAAAAGTGGTTGATATGCATTTAGTTATATCAACCACTTTTATAAAGTGATTGTTGCTAGATAGCATTGAAAATACCTTAACATTGAATATTATTGAAAATTGATGGTATACATTTAGTTATATCAACCACTTTTATAAAGTGATTGTTACTAGATAGCATTAAAAATGCCTTAACATTGAAGATTATTGAAAATTGAAGACTCTGGTTGATGTGGTTGGTGTAATCTTTGGATTTAAATTGCTTCCAACAACCTATACACCACCTTGTTGTAGTTCGTGTAATCGTTGGATTTAAATTTCTTCGAACAACATATACACCACCAGGTTTCGTTGGATTTAAATTGCTTCCAACAACTTATACACCATGCTTGGTCACGTCCCGTCAAAGACCTTCTAACATGTCCCAGAAGTATAATGAAATATTCGGCCATAAAAAAAATTGCTATTTTTTTGTTTTTGCCACTTTCCTCAGAAATGTAAAACAAAATAAAAATGTTCATATGAAGGGCTAAATTTTTAAAATGCCCATCATGATATTTTGGGTTTCTGTGGTTATTTGGTGAGTTCGTGGAACATGCCACCATCACTGCCTCTCTCCCTGAAGCTGCATGACCCGCCTTCACCTGATAAGTACCACATCTTCTATTTTCATGATCATCACACAGTTTCACATTTAATAAATATAAATGGAGATGGTGGACATAAATGTTTTTCTTCTGCTGCCTAACATTTTGACACTGCGAGAGAGTGGACTCGATTCATGCATTATCATTTTCAGATAATCCAAATCTAGGTAGAGGCCTTTTGATACTACGAGAGGGTGGACCAGATTCATGCATTATCATTTTCACATAATCCCAATCCAGGGAATGGAGGGAATGACCAATCTAGAGAAGAAAGGATTGAGGATTTGATGATGGGGAAAATTGAATGAACAAAATCACAATTCTCATTGTTGTAGTCACAATTTTAGGTTTTATTATGTTGGAAAGGCCCATTTTGTGCATGTGTTTTGTTCCCATGAATTATCTATTGCAATAATAGGAATACCATGAATGACATATTAAGTGGTCTAGAGGACAGTAAATGTGCTCAAATAATGACCAAATATTAGAAACCAAAGTTATAACCATATCATCACTTATAACACATAGACCCATAGCATTACCATTGCAACAAAATAATTGAGGCAATATGTTAGATACCTTTAGAGAGATGAAATATGTGAACATTAAAAAAAATAGGGTACCTCATTTCCGTCGTTTCAATGGATGTTTATTCTTTGTTCTATTGAACCATATACTTGCAGTTTATCTGGTTAATATAGTTCCATTGCCATTAGATTTTACAGCCATAACCCATGACTAATCATTCTGGTATTTTGCAGAATCAATGGTCCACGTTTACCTCACATCCAATGGTTAGAATCCGCTACAATGTTTTCGTCTTCGAAGTTTTTGGAACTTCAGGACTTTGGGTTTCGGGGTTTCGGTCCTCGAGGCTCCCATACTCGCTTCCCTCTGAAACCCTTGACTTCCAAAATCCTGATTTAGATTACCCTCCGGGCCCACACAACACAGTTGTCTCCCACAACCATGGTGGCAAGTGGAACGCTCAGGAGGGTCCATGTCACCATCAACAATGTCATCATGTTCCACCACTTTCGATTTTCGTTTCGGAGTTTTGGCATCAGGAATTCGTGCATCAATACACCTCGTACTTATGTTTGTCGAAATTCTGAAATTCCGATCTACTCACCTGCTTGATCCCACGGTCAAGATCCTTTCCCAGATCTACGACGCAGATCCTTTCGACGCCTTCTCTGGATCTAACAATCGTAAAGGTCCATCCTTACAAACTGATCCTATGACTTCCACACTCCAAGTGTCGATCACTCCCTCTCTGTGGTCAAATACCAGACCGATTACAGTTTTTATATACCACTATACTTCCTGAGCTTTGTATCCCATTCAAGTAACTCCTTGGCTCTCAAGGACATTCTAGGGTCTGGAATTGGTTCTCCCAAACACAATTTTCACTTGAAAATTTGGGTCCAATGACCACTTAATCGGCCCATCTAGGCTCAATGACGAAAACAAGCTTTGATACCATACTGTAGCATTCCCCGGCCGTCAACCCCCTCGTGCCCAGGCCAACACCACTATCTTCGCGGAAAAACACTACTGTAACATATTATGCATTCTTATGAAATACAATTGTTTAGTTACAGTTAAACACAGAGTAAGCACATTAATACCGTTAGCATACATAATCCATGACATTAACAATAATTCATGAGTACAGCGGAATACACGAAAACATTGCTAAAATCACAGACATGCATATTTAATTGAAATTATACGCATGTATTTACTTATATTTTAGACTGGATGTAATTCACCAACTGTGTGTAGACCACCCATGAACCTCCCAGCCTTAGAACGTGCTGCTCATCACTCTCAGCAGTAGGTCACCCCCAAGTTGGGACTAAGCTCCATCGAGAAGGGATTACTAGGCTAGGCAGGGACAACATCAAGACACACAGTCACAGAAGAAGGATTCTCTCCCAGGAGCCACTTATGCCCACTTCCAACAGACTCTCGTTCCCCACATGTCTGTCCCACCCCAGGAGTATACACCTTCATTGTCACCCAGACATTCCTTCAGCTTCTAAACCTCCATTGCCTTGGGCTTTAGCAACAGATCAAATCGGAAGTCTTCGAGCTCATGGCCAGATACAGGACCCCTTCCAGGAGTTCTCACTTCCTTTTCACACTCTCTCACCTAGAGAGAGTCCCTCGTAGGCTTGGTAACCTACCTCTTCAACAACAATCACCTCCCTCACCTAGAGAGAGGTTACACACAGGCCAGACAACTTGTTTCCTTAATCTCGATTCTAGTACAATGAGAACACCACCACAAGGCTCAACAACGGACATACAACAGCAGCAACGATACCCAGTCAAGAACTCTGTGGCCACCACAGTTGACTGGGTCAACAGACACGGTTTCCAAAAACAGTTGACAGACAGACGCTTCAGCCCAACCAGACTCAACAATTACAGGACATTCGGTTTTCCCAACCAACCATACATAACAGACTCACGGTTCTAGGTTTCAGGGATGCGTGATAAGAAATCCACGCAGAGGTTGAACACAGACTCGACGATTTTTGACAGAGGGTGTACCGACTCCTCCAGAAATCACACAGGCCTTTGGGTTTCATAGTTGCGTGAGGGTATGCTCGTAGAGGTCAGACGGGATTCACGGTTCAGAAATTTGATGGTAGAATGGAGGAGGAACCTCCATCATGGCTCAACTCAACTGTTTTAACTACAAGTGCTTGGGTTCACACTTGTCACCCATGAAGCTCGTTCCTTCCCATTTGTAAGTCACTCGTCCTTCCAAATAAATTATAATAAAACATCACATTAACACAGCTTTGGAATAGTAATAACTTAATATTATTCTCAAGGGTTTAAGCCCCCTCAGCTTAGACCCTTTTCCAACCTCTCAACCCCCTCTCCCATACCCAGGATCTGTGGATGCTAAGTCCCCCATCACTCATTCATCATGGTCAGTCCACATGTAGAGATGTTTTGTATTAATACTGTGCATAATTACATGTACAAAAATCAGGCTCCTGGCCTTCAACACTTAGGCTCCCTGGCCTAATAACACATAAGCCCACTAGCTTATATAACTTGGCTCACCAGCCTTATAAACTTGAATTACAGTTCCTAAACAAGCTTTATACTTCATAGACATGATTTACAACAGGGCTCGACCTTGGGGACATTACAACCATGTTGTCGCAAGGTGATGAAAATAACTCTATAATCGCAAACATAGTAACATCACAATGTGAAAAACATATATGGGTGTTCCAATGTGATGAACATAGCCCCGTTGTCGCAATGTGATGAACATAAATAGATGTCGCAATGTGATAGAAATTTCCCTGTTGTCGCAATGTGACAAACATTGTCGTGTCGTCACAAACATAGCAATGTCACAATGTGACAAACATATACAGACGTCATAATGTGATGAACATAACCCTACCATCACAATGTGATGAACATATCCCCGCATTGCAATCTAACTATGTTCATCACATTGCGATGAACATATCCTCGCATTGCAGTCTGACACATATATCCTAACGTCTCATTGTGACATATATTTCCAAATGTCACAATGGGATGAACGTAAGTCATAGTCGCATAGTGCCATAGTAAACTACGGTTAAACATAATCAACATGGCCCACCATAATCAGATCCACATGGTCAACAAAGGTCATACATGGGCATGGTTGACCATAATAAACCCTCATCAACCATAGTCAACCATACTCATTCTGAATTAGTGTATTAATGTACTGACACTTTAATAATGTATTATTAATGTATTAATACTTTAATAATGTATTTATTAAAGTACTAATACTTTAATAATGTTTTAGTAATGTATTAATAATTTAATATGTTGCATTATACATTACTGTATTAATACTTTAAATTTTACATTTCATTAGTGTAATTATGTATTAATACATTATTATTGATTTAATGTATTCATACTTTAGCATTATATTTATTAATGCATTTAATGTATTTTTAATGTATTGCTTTATTACTGTATTAATACTTTGACAGTGTAAATTTAATTAATATTGTATAAATGTATTAATTAATCAATACATTACATTATTAATGTATCAATTAATTAATACGTTACATTATACATTAATGTAAATTAATACTTTAATTGATCCATTACATTATTAATGTATCAATTAATTAATAGGTTACATTATGATGATGATGATGATTAACATCCACTAAGACCAAATTGGTCTATCAAACCTTAAGAGGGTAAGTGATTACTTGTGACTCTTTAGAATTTTGATTCTGTGCTCGAAAAACATTAAGAGAAGCTTTCCAAGATCACWGTTTTGTTGAGTTAAGAAGTTAGGAAGGTTGGTAGTGTGACAAATATTTTGAAAATGAGATCTAATCTGGGTATAGGCTGGAAAATTTGAGAGAAAATTATTTTCATATTGAACCTTCTTAGTGTCACAAAGGTGACACTCCTTCATCCCATGGTATTTTAAGAATTGACCAACGCCCAGTTTCACTATGGAGCTTGTGAGAATTTGTTTTTATCTTAGCAATGCTTATTTTTTTCTTTACACTTGTCAAAACAGGTATATAATTTTGATCTTCTAGATTAGGGTTGATTACATTCTTACAATACCTAAATTTTATATTTTCATATAACTCTTTATCACACCACATTTTCTCCTTAAAGTTTGATTTGATGATATTTTTAATAGTACTTTTATTCTGCAAAATGGTGTATTCCACGATTCCCCAATAGTTTAGCCAAGACTGGGCATATTTATGCCATCCTTGCTTGAGTTGATGGTGGTTACGACTCGATTTTGAAGCAATTTTAGGAAGCCTCTTTTCTTCCATGTTGTTTAACTTGTTCTTATACATTAGGTATCTAGTCATAGCCATGTTGTCAATGGGGTAGAGTCTTGTTTCTTAGAGGAGAATGCGATAGGGCGTATTTCCTTTAATTTTGAGATTATAGATTATAAAATTCTTTTGTATTTGCTCTATCTTTCTCCAAGATTCATGAGAGATACTACAACCCTAGACTTCACATCCATAAAGAATAACATGTGTAACAAGAGTCTCAAATATGAGTTTCTTCTTATCCCAACTACAAAGATCGACTGATTTACAATTGTTTTCAAGCCCATAAAAATATTTTCATCCCCTAATAATCATTTTCTCAATTTTATAATTCCAATTGAGCTTGTGGTGAATATCAATTCCAAGATATTTGTATGAAGTCACTTCTTCCAAGTTGTTGTTCTCATATATGAAGGTATCATAAGTGATCTTATTGGATTTAGTAACCATGACCTTAGTCTTATCAGTATTAACAATCATACCCATATTGGAGAAAAAATCCTCGAGGATTCTTAGTTGGTTTTAAAGATTGTGGGGAATCATTGCCATAATAAAGATATCATCGACATAAAGAAGAAGATTGATGACTATACTAGTGAGAGTAGGGCCGACACAACCTTATTTTTCCACGCAATCTTCTAACTTATCAATGTATATGCTAAAAAGGGTAGGGGACAAGGGATAACCTTGTTTGAGTCCAATATTGAAGTTAATCTCTTTCAAACAGCCCTCATTGTTTTTAAACTTAACAATAACGTTCCCATACATCTTTATTGCAACAACCCTTAACTTGAGAGACACTTTTATCTCTTCCAACCTATTCCAAAGGTTTTTGCTAGGAACCATGTCAAATATTTTCTAAAGTCAACAAAGTAATGAAAAAGATGGGTTTTAGTATTGTGGAACTCATCTGCAATGATCCTAAAGGTAACAAGATGGTCCACACTTGAGTGATGTCTCCGAAACCCGGCCTGGCCTTTATCTCTTTTACCATGACTTTCTATCGAAAGTCTAATCTTATTTTCCAAAATAATTCCATAAACCTTGGCTAAGATTGGGCTAATCATAATGGTTCTATAATTAGAGAGAATTTTTCTATCCCTATTTTTAAAAAGAGGAACAATGAGGCTTTGGGTCCAGGGTTTAAGGAAGCCCTGTTTAACTACTAAATTAAAGACGTTGAGTATGTGAGGGATAAGGATATGCCATCCTATTTTAAAAATTTCATCTTCGTAGCCTTCAATGTCCTTAACTTTGCCATTTGCAAGTCGCTTAACCATGAAATCTATGTCATCTGAAGAAAAAACTTCATCCTCTATAGGGACAATAGGAATGGTGTCCATGGCATTATGGAACTCGTAATGACATTTAAGTAGGAATTCCAGTCACTTGAGGGAATCATATTATTTTGTTTAGTATTGTGGTTTATAAATTGGGTTCCAGAAATTCTTAGGATGCACCTTAGATAATTGTGAAAGTTGCTCTTGCCTTTTATTGATATAGTACATTTTTTTCCTTTTAATTAGGGCTTTGTACGTATTGATCTTATTGAGTTTTAAGGACTCATTAAAATCATCCCTAATGAATTTCCTGGTGATTTTACATTCTTTATGATACCAAGGGTTGGTCATTCTATTATTCTTTTTACAGGACACCTCGAAAGAGAACTTGCTAATAGTAAATACAAGTGGAAAGGGTAGTTGTAAAATTATGATAGAGTTATTCAAGGTTGTCCTTATAATTTAGGAGATCTAATTTACTATTTAAATCCTTTAAGAAAATGTCAACTTTACTTTTGTCAAAGCGCAATTTCTTTTGATTATCAAAATTCTTTTCAATGGTGCTGAAGTGCTTGGCAAAGTTTAGAGTTAGGTGTAAAGGTTTATGATCAAAGTCGGGTTCATAGTCATTTAAAAGGTCAAAAGTTGTTATTTGGTTGGAAACATGGATATCAAATATCACGTCATCTACGACACTACTACCTAGCCCATGAATACAAGTCATCTGGTTGGATTTTGGCCACTTCATTACTCCATTGCAAATTATTAGGTCTTGAGAGGTACAGAACTTGACCAACTCAGTACCAAACAAATTCTCAATTAGGTCTTCAGAGCTTCTTTTGTAGATTTTATATAAAACAAGGTCCTCATCTAGCCATAAAATATTATGGTTGGAATCAATACTTAAAAGAATAGTTTGTTTAGTTGCAATCCTAGCATTAAAGTCTCATAGCAGTAGGATATTACCTTCACTTTTCAAACTATAAATATCTTGTATTAAATTATTATAGAGACAATTGCTATCTAGATTGTTTTTCTTATAAAATGTAGAATTAATAGATGTAAAATAGCAAATTGCTATATACATCTTCTTTGCATTGGTGTCTGAAATTTCTATCCAAATATACATTAATGTAAATTAATATTTTAATTTATATGATATATTTATGGAACAATGTATTAATGTATTACTACTTTATTAATTTGTATTATTAATGTATTTTTTACTAGTGTACTAATACTTTATTAATGTTTTAATATTTTAGTAATGTATTTATTAAAAATGTATTAATGTTTTACTTCATTAAATTAATACATTACAACATACATTAATATATTTTCATTCATAGTCATGACCATAAGAAACCATGATCATGGTCAACCATAGCAAACTGTGGTCTTTTTGAATAAATATATTAATGTATTAATACTTTAATAATGTTTTACTCTATACATTAAGGTCAATGTATTACTACTTTATTAATGTATTATTAATGTATTACTTTATTAATGTACATATTAATGCATTTAATGATGTATTTAATATATTATTAAAGTATTACTTTATTAGTGTATTAATACTTTAGAAATGTATTAATTAATAATGTATTAATGTATAAATTAATTAATACATTACATTATTAATGTATTAATAGATGTAATACTTTAATTTATACATTACATTAATACATTAATTTATCATTACATTATTAATGCATCAATCATTTGGTCAAATTATACATTAGTATTAATACATTATTAATGTATTAGCTTCCTACTTTATCAATATTTTTTTAATGTATTAATATTTAGTAATATATTTATTAATGAATTTAATGTATTTATTGATGTATTTAATGTATTACTATATTAGTCTATTAATACTTTACCAATATAGCAATTAATAATGTAATAATTAATTAATACATTACATTATTAAAATTGATTAATACATGGATACATGTCCTCCCTCTAGTGACAACAACCATTTTATAAAAGTGGTTGATATGCATTTAGTTATATCAACCACTTTTATAAAGTGATTGTTGCTAGATAGCATTGAAAATACCTTAACATTGAAGATTTTTGAAAATTGAAGATATACATTTAGTTATATCAACCACTTTTAAAAAGTGATTGTTTCTAGATAGCATTAAAAATACCTTAACATTGAAGATTATTGAAAATTGAAGACTCTGGTTGATGTGGTTGGTGTAATCTCTAGATTTATATTGCTTCCAACAACCTATACACTACCTTGTTGTAGTTCGTGTAATCATTGGATTTAAATTGCTTCCAACAACATATACACCACCAGGGTTCGTTGGATTTAAATTGCTTCCAAAAACATATACACCACGCTTGGTCACGTCCCGTCAAATACCTTCTAACATGTCCCAGAACTATAATCAAATATTTGACCATAAGAAAAATTGCTATTTTTTGTTTTTGACTCTTTCCTCGGAAATGTAAAACAAAATAAAAAATTTCATATGAAGGGCTAAATTTTTAAAATGCACATCATGATATTTTGGGTTTCTATGGTTATTTGACGAGTTCGAGGAACATGCCACTGTCACTGCCTCTCTCCCTGAAGCTGCACGACCCGCCTTCACCTGATAAGTACCACATCTTCTAGTTTCACGATCATCACACAGTTTCACATTTAATAAATATAAGTGGAGATGGTGGACATAATTGTTTTTCTTCCGCCGCCTAACATTTTGATACTGCGAGAGAGTGGACTCGATTCATGCATTATCATTTTCACATAATCCAAATCCAGGAAAAGGCCTTTTGATACTGAGAGAGGGTGGACCAGATTCATGCATTATCATTTTCACATAATCCCAATCTAGGGAATGGAGGGAATGACCAATCTAGAGAAGAAAGGATTGAGGATTTGATGATGGGCAAAATTGAATGAACAAAATCACAATTCTCATTGTTGTAGTCACAATTTTAGGTTTTATTATGTTGGAAAGGCCCATTTTGTGCATGTGTTTTGTTCCCATGAATTATCTATTGCAATAATAGGAATGCCATGAATGACATATTAAGTGGTCTAGAGGTCACTAAATGTGCTCAAATAATGACCAAATATTAGAAACCAAAGTTATAACCATATCATCACTTATAACACATAGACCCATAGCATTACCATTGCAACAAAATAAGTGAGGCAATATGTTAGATACCTTTAGATAGATGAAATATGTGAACATTAAAAAAAATAGGGTACCTCATTTCCTTCGTTTCAATGGATGTTTATTCTTTGTTCTATTGAACCATATACTTGTAGTTTATCTGGTTAATACAGTTCCATTTCCATTAGAATTTATAGCCATAACCCACGACTAATCATTCTAGTATTTTGCAAAATCAACGGTCCACATTTACCTCACATCCAATGGTTAGAATCCGCTACAATTTTTTCGTCTTCAAAGTTTTTGGAACTTCGGGACTTCGGGTTTCGGGGTTTCGATCCTCGAGGCTCTGATACTTGGTTCCCTTTGCAACCCTCGACTTCCGAAACCTTGATCTACTTTACCCTCCAGGCCCACACAACATAGTTGTCTCCCACAACCATGGTGTCGCGTGGCACGCTCAGGAGGGTCCATGTCACCTTCAACAATGTCATTATGTTCCACCACTTTCACTTTTCGTTTCGGAGTTTCGGCATCGGGAATTCGTGCATCAATACACCTCGTACTTATGTTTTCCGAAATTATGAAATTACAGTCTACTCACCTTCTTGATCCCACGGTCAAGATCCTTTCCCATATCTATGACGCAGATCCTTTCAGCACCTTCTCTGGATCCAACAGTTGTAAAGGTCTCTCCTTACGAACCGATCCTACGGCTTCCACACTCCAAGTGTCGAGCACTCCCTCTCTGTGGTCAAATACCACTCCGGTTATAGTTTTTATATATTGCTATACTTCCTGAGCTTTGTATCCCAGTCAAGTAACCCCTTGGCTCTCAATGACATTCTAGGGTCCGGAATTGGTTCTCCCAAACACAATTTTCACTTGAAACTTTGGGTCCAATGACCACTTAATCGGCCCATCTAGGATTAACGATGAAAACAAGCCTTGATACCATACTGTAGCATTCCCCGGCCCTCAACCCCCTCATGCCAAGGCCAATGCCACTAACTTCGTGGAAAAACACTACTGTAACATATTATGCATTCTTATGAAATACAATTTCTTAGTTACAGTTAAACACAGAGTAAACAAATTATTACAGTTAGCATACATAATCCATGACATTAACAATAAGTCATGAATACAACAGTATACATGAAAGCATTGCTAGAATCATAGACATGCATATTTAATTGAGATTATACGCATGTATATACTTATATTTTAGACTGGATGTAATTCACCAACCGTGTGTAGACCTCCCATGAACCTCCCAGCCTTAGACCGCGCTTCTCATCACTCTCAACAGTAGGTCACCCCCGAGTTGGGACTAAGCTCCATCGAGAAGGGATTCCTAGGCTAGGCAGGGACAACAGGAAGACACACTGTCATGGAAGAAGGATTCTCTCCCAGGAGCCACTTATGCCCACTGCAAATAGACTCCCGTTCCCCACATGTCTGTCCCACCCCAGGAGTATACACGTTCATTGTCACCCAGACATTCCTTCAGCTACTAAACCTCCCTTGCCTTGGGCTTCAACAACATATTGAACCGGAAGTCTCTGAGCTTTGTGGCAGCTACAGGACCCCTTCCAGGAGTTCTCACTTCCTCCGCACACTCTCTCACCCAGAGAGAGTCGCTCGTAGGCTTGGTAACCTACCTCTTCAACAACAATCACCTCCCTCACCTAGAGAGAGGTTACACACAGGCTAGACAACCTGTTTCTTTAATCTTGATTCTAGTACAATGAGAACACCACCACACGACTCAACAATGAACATACAACAACAACAACCATACCCAGTCAAGAACTATGTGGCCACCACAGACGGCTGGGTCAACATACACAATTTCCAAAAACAGGTGACAGACAGATGCTTCAGCCAAACTAGGCTCAGCAATTACGAGACATTTGGTTTTCCCAGCCAGCCATAAAGAATTGACTCGTGGTTTTGGGTTTCTGGGATTCATGATAAGTAATCCACACAGAGGTCAAACACAGACTCAATAGTTTTGAGAGAGGGTGTACCGACTCCTCCAGAAATCAACACAGGCCTTTGGGTTTCAGAGTTGCATGAGGGTATGCTTGTATAGGTCAGACGAGATTCACGGTTTAGAAAATCGATGGTAGAATGGAGGAGGAACCTCCATCACGGTTCAACTCAACCGTTTTAACTACAAGTGCTTGGGTTGACACTTTTTACCCATGAAGGTCGTTCCTTCCCATTTGGAAGTCACTCGTCCTTCCAAAGAACTTATAATAAAACATCACATTAACACAGCTTTAGAATAGTAATAATTTAATATTATTCTCAAGTGTTTAAGCCCCCTCAGCTTAGACCCTCTTCCAACCTCTCAACCCCTTCTCTCTTACCCAGGCTTTGTGGATGCTTAGTCCCCCATCACTCATTCATCGTGGTCGGTCCACATGCAGAGATGTTTTGTATTAATACTGTGCATAATTACATGTACACAAATTAGGCTCCCGCCCTTCAAAACTTAGGCTCCCTGGCCTAATAACACATATTCCCACTAGCTTATATAACTTGGCTCACCGGCCTTATAAACTTGAATTAAAGTTCGTAAACAAGCTTTATACTTCATAGACATGATTTACAACAGGGCTCGGCCTTGGGGACATTACAACCATGTTGTCGCAAGGTGATGAAAATAACTCTATCATCGCAAACATAGTAACATCACAATGTGAAAAATATATATGGATGTTGCAATGTGATGAACATAGCCCTGTTGTCGCAATGTGATGAACATAAATAGAAGTCGCAATGTGATAGAAATTTCCCTATTGTCACAATGTGACAAACATTGTCGTGTTGTCACAAACATAGCAATGTCACAATGTGACAAACATATACAGACGTCATAATGTGATGAACATAACCCTATCGTCACAATGTGATGAACATATCTCCGCGTTGCAATCTGACTATGTTTATCACATTGCGATGAACATATCCTCGCATTGCAGTGTGACACATATATCCTAACATCTCATTGTGACATATATTTCCAAATGTCACAATGGGATGAACATAAGTCATAGTCGCATAGTGCCATAGTAAACTATGGTTAAACATATTCAACATGGCCCACCATAATCAGATCCACATGGTCAAAAAAGGTCATACATGGGCATGGTTGACCATAATAAACCCTCATCAACCATAGTCAACCATACTCATTCTCAATTAATGTATTAATGTATTGACACTTTAATAATGTATTAATACTTTAATAATGTATTTATTAAAGTACTAATACTTTAATAATGTTTTAGTAATGTATTAATAATTTAATATGTTCCATTATACATTACTGTATTAATACTTTAATTTTTACATTTCAGTAGTGTAATTATGTATTAATACATTATTATTGATTTAATGTATTAATACTTTAGCATTATATTTATTAATGCATTTAATGAATTTTTAATGTGATTCTTTATTACTGTATTAATACTTTGAGAGTGTAAATTTAATTAATATTGTATAAATGTATTAATTAATTAATACATTACATTATTAATGTATCAATTAATTAATACGTTACATTATACATTAATGTAAATTAATACTTTAATTGATCCATTACATTATTAATGTATCAATTAATTAATAGGTTACATTATGATGATGATGATGATTAACATCCACTAAGACCGAATTGGTCTATCAAACCTTAAGAGGGTAAGTGATTACTTGCGTCTCTTTAGAATTTTGATTCTGTGCTCGAAAAACATTAAGAGAAGCTTTCCAAGATCACCGTTTTGTTGAGTTAAGAAGTTAGGAAGGTTGGTAGTGTGACAAATATTTTGAAAATGAGATCTAATCTAGGTTTAGGCTGGAAAATTTAAGAGAAAATTATTTTCATATTGAAACTTCTTAGTGTCACAAAGGTGACACTCTTTCATCCCATGGTGTTTTAAGAATTGACCAACGCCCAGTTTCACTATGGAGCTTGTGAGAATTTGTTTTTATCTTAGCAATGCTTTTTTTTTCTTTACACTTGTCAAAATGGGTAGATAATTTTGATCTTCTAGATTAGGGTTGATTACATCCTTACAATACCTAAATTTTATTTTTTCATCTAAGTCTTTATCGCACCACATTTTCTCCTTAAATTTTGATTTGATGATATTTTTAATAGTACTTTTATTCTGCAAAATGGCGTCTTCCACGATTCCCCAATAGTTTAGCCAAGACTGGGCATCTTTATGCCATCCTTTCTTGAGTTGATGGTGGTTACGACTCGATTTTGAAGCAATTTTAGGAAGCCTCTTGTCTTCCATGTTGTTTAAATTGTTCTTATACATTAGGTATCTAGTCATAGCCATGCTCTCAATGGGGTAGAGTCTTGTTTCTTAGAGGAGGATGGGATAGGGCGTATTTCCTTTAATTTTGAGATTATAGATTATAAAATTCTTTTGTATTTGCTCTATCTTTCTCCAAGATTCATGAGAGATACTACAACCCTAGACTTCACATCCATAAAGAATAACATGTGTAACAAGAGTCTCAAATATGAGTTTCTTATTATCCCAACTCCAAAGATCGACTGATTTACAATTGTTTTCAAGCCCATAAAAATCTTTTCATCCCCTAATAATAATTTTCTCAATGTTATAATTCCAGTTGAGCTTGTGGTGAATATCAATTCCAAGATATTTGTATGAAGTCACTTCTTCCAAGTTGTTGTTGTCATATAAGAAGGTATCATAAGTGATCTTATTAGATTTAGTAACCATGACCTTAGTCTTATTAGTATTAACTACCATACCCATATTGGAGAAAAAATCCTTGAGGATTCTTAGTTGGTTTTAAAGATCATGGGGACTCATTGCCATAATAATGATATCATCAACATAAAGAAGAAGATTGATGACTATACCAGTGAAAGTAGGGCCAACACAACCTTATTTTTCCAAGCAATCTTCTAACTTATCAATGTATATGCTAAAAAGGGTAGAGGACAAGGGATAACCTTGAAACAGCCCTCATTGTTTTTAAACTTAACAATAACGTTCCCATACATCTTTATTGCAACAACCCTTAACTTGAAAGACACTTTTATCTCTTCCAACCTATTCCAAAGGTTTTTCCTAGAAGCCATGTCAAAATCTTTTCTAAAGTCAACAAAACAATGAAAAAGATGGGTTTTAGTATTGTGGGACTCCTCTGTAATGATCATAAAGGTAACAAGATGGTCCACACTTGAGTGATGTCTCCTAAACCTGACCTGGCCTTTATCTCCTTTACCATGACTTTCTATCCAAAGTCTAATCTTCTTTTCCAAAATAATTCCATAAATCTTGGCTAAAATTGGGCTAATCATAATGGTTCTATAATTAGAGGGAATGTTTCTATCCCTATTTTTAAAAAGAGGAACAATGAAGCTTTGGGTCCAGGGTGTAAGGAAGCCCTGTTTGACTACTAAATTAAAGAGCTTGTGTATGTGAGGGATAATGATATGCCATCCTATTTTAAAAATTTCATCTTTTTAGCCTTCAATGTCCTTAGATTTCCCATTTGCAAGTCACTTAACCATCAAATCTATGTCATCTGAAGAAAAAACTTCATCCTCTGTAGGGACAATAGGAATCGTGTCCATGGCATTATGGAACTCGTAATGACATTTAAGTAGTAATTCCAATCACTTGAGGGAATCATATTATTTTATTTAGTATTGTGGTTTATAATTTGGCTCCATAAATTCTTAGGATGCACCTTAGATAATTGTGAAAGTTGCTCTTGCCTTTTATTGATATAGTACATTTTTCCCCTTTTAATTAGGGATTTGTACATATTGATCTTATCAAGTTTTAAGGACTCATTAAAAGCATCTCTAATGAATTTCTTGATGATTTTACATTCTTTACGATACCAAGGGTTGGAAATTCTATTATTCTTTTTACAGTACACCTCGAAAGAGAACTTGTTAATACAAGTGGAAAGGGTTATTGTAAAATTATGATAGAGTTATTCAAGGTTGTCCTTATAATTTAGGAGATTTAATTTACTATTTAAATCCTTTAAGAAAATGTCAACTTTACTTTTGTCAAAGCGCAATTTATGATCAAAGTCGGGTTCATGGTCATTTAAAAGGTCAAAAGTTGTTATTTGGTTAGAAACATGGATATCAAATATCACGTGATCTACGACACTACTACCTAGCCCATGAATACAAGTCATCTGGTTGGATTTTGGCCACTTCATTACTCCATTGCAAATTATTAGGTCTTGAGAGGTGCAGAACTTGACCAACTCAGTACCAAACACATTCTCATTTAGGTCTTCATAGCTTCTTTTGTAGATTTTATATAAACCAAGTTCCTCATCTAGCCATAAAATAGTATGGTTGGAATCAATACTTAAAAGAATAGTTTGTTTAGTTGCAATCCTAGAATTAAAGTCTCATAGCAGGAGGATATTACCTTCACTTTTCAAACTATAAATATCTTGTATTAAATTATTATAGCGACAATTGCTATCTAGATTGTTTTTCCTATAAAATGTAGAATTAATAGGTGCAAAATAGCAAATTACTATATACATCTTCATAGCATTGGTGTCTGAAATTTCTATCCAAATATACATTAATGTAAATTAATATTTTAATTTATATGATATATTTATGAAATAATATATTAATGTATTACTACTTTATTAATTTGTATTATTAATGTATTTTTTATTAGTGTACTAATACTTTATTAATGTTTTAATATTTTAGTAATGTATTTATTAAAAATGTATTAATGTTTTACTTCATTAAATTAATACATTACAACATACATTAATATATTGTCATTCATAGTCATAACCATAAGAAACCATGATCATGGTCAACCATAGCAAACTGTGGTCTTTTTCAATAAATATATTAATGTATTAATACTTTAATAATGTTTTACTCTATACATTAAGGTCAATGTATTACTACTTTATTAATGTATTATTAATGTATTACTTTATTAATGTACATATTAATGCATTTAATGATGTATTTAATATATTATTAAAGTATTACTTTATTAGTGTATTAATACTTTAGAAATGGATTAATTAATAATGTATTAATTAATTAATACATTACATTATTAATGTATTAATAGATGTAATACTTTAATTTATACATTACATTAATACATTAATTTATCATTACATTATTAATGCATCAATCATTTAGTTAAATTATACATTAGTATTAATACATTATTAATGTATCACTTTCCTACTTTATCAATATTTTTTTTAATGTATTAATATTTAGTAATATATTTATTAATGCATTTACTGTATTTATTGATGTATTTAATGTATTACTAAATTAGTCTATTAATACTTTAGAAATATAGTAATTAATAATGTAATAATTAATTAATACATTACATTATTAAAATTGATTAATACATGGATACATGTCCTCCCTCTAGTGACAATAACCATTTTATAAAAGTGGTTGATATGCATTTAGTTATATCAACCACTTTTATAAAGTGATTGTTGCTAGATAGCATTGAAAATACCTTAACATTGAAGATTATTGAAAATTGAAGATATACATTTAGTTATATCAACCACTTTTATAAAGTGATTGTTGCTAGATAGCATTAAAAATACCTTAACATTGAAGATTATTGAAAATTGAAGAATGTGGTTGATGTGGTTGGTGTAATATTTGGATTTAAATTGCCTCCAACAACCTATACACCACCTTGTTGTAGTTCGTGTAATCGTTGGATTTAAATTGCTGTCAACAACATATACACCACCAGGGTTCGTTGGATTGAAATTGCTTCCAACAAATTATACACCACGCTTGGTCACGTCCTGTCAAAGACCTTCTAACATGTCCCAGAAGTATAATCAAATATTTCGCCGTAAAAAATATTGCTATTTTTTTGTTTTTGCCACTTTCCTCGGAAATGTAAAACAAAATAAAAAATTTCATATGAAGGGCTAAATTTTTAAAATGCCCATCATGATATTTTGGGTTTCTGTGCTTATTTGGGGAGTTTGTGGAACATGCCATCGTCACTGCCTCTCTTTCTGAAGCTGCAGGACCCGCCTTCACCTAATAAGTACCACATCTTCTAGTTTCATGATCATCACACAGTTTCACATTTAATAAATATAAATGGAGATGGTGGACATAAATGTTTTTCTTCTGCCACCTAACATTTTGATACTGCGAGAGAGTTGACTCGATTCATGCATTATAATTTTCACATAATCCAAATCCATGCAAAGGCCTTTTGATACTGCGAGAGGGTGGACCAGATTCATGCATCATTTTCACATAATCCCAATCCAGGGAATGGAGGGAATGACCAATCTAGAGAAGAAAGGATTGAGGATTTGATGATGGGGAAAATTGAATGAAAATAATCACAATTCTCATTGTTGTAGTCACAATTTTAGGTTTTATTATGTTGGAAAGGCCCATTTTGCACATGTGTTTTGTTCCCATGAATTATCTATTGCAATAATAGGAATGCCATGAATGACATATTAAGTGGTCTAGAGGTCACTAAATGTGCTCAAATAATCACCAAATATTAGAAACCAAAGTTATAAACAGATCATCACTTATAACACATAGACCCATAGCATTACCATTGCAACAAAATAACTGAGGCAATATGTTAGATACCTTTAGAGAGATGAAATATGTGAACATTAAAAAAAATAAAGTACCTCATTTCCTTCGTTTTAATGGATGTTTATTCTTTGTTCTATTGAACCATATACTTGCAGTTTATCTGGTTAATACAGTTCCATTGCCATTAGAATTTACAGCCATAACCCATGACTAATCGTTCTGGTATTTTACAGAATCAACAGTCCATGTTTACCTCACATGCAATGATTAGAATGCGCTACAATTTTTCCGTATTTGAATTTTTGGAACTTCGGGACTTCGAGTTTCGGGGTTTCGGTCATCGAGGCTCTCATACTCGCTTCCCTCTGCAACCCTCGACTTCCGAAAAACCAATTTACTTTACCCTCCGGGCCCACACAACACATTTGTCTCCCACAACCATGGTGGCACATGGCACGCTCAGGAGGGTCCATGTCACCTTCAACAATGTCATCAGGTTCCACCACTTTCACTTTTCGTTTCTGAGTTTCGGCATCGGGAATTCGTGCATCAATACACCTCGTACTTATGTTTGTCGAAATTCTGAAATTATGGTCTACTCACCGGCTTGATCCCACGGTCAAGATCCTTTCCCAGATCTACGACACAGATCCTTTCG
>JASDQU010309056.1:40421-52853 GCA_032191745.1 Picea mariana
CTTCCAACAACCTATACACCACCTTGTTGTAGTTCGTGTAATCGTTGGATTTAAATTGCTTCCAACAACATATACACCATCAGGGTTCGTTGGATTTAAATTGCTTCCAAAAACTTATACACCATGCTTGGTCACATCTCGTCAAATACCTTCTAACACGTCCCAGAAGTATAATAAAATATTTGGCCATAACAAAAATTGTTATTTTTTTTTTGCCACTTTCCTCGGAAATGTAAAACAAAATAAAAAATTTCATATGAAGGGCTAAATTTTTAAAATGCCCATCATGATATTTTTGGTTTCTGTGGTTATTTGGTGAGTTTGTGGACCATGCCACCATCACTGCCTCTCTCCCTGAAGTTGCACGACCCACCTTCACCTGATAAGTACCACATCTTCTAGTTTCATGATCATCACACAGTTTCGCATTTAATAAATATAAATGGAGATTGTGGACATAAATGTTTTTCTTCTGTCGCTTAACATTTTGATACTGCGAGAGAGTGGACTAGATTCATGCATTATCATTTTCACATAATCCCAATCTAGGTAGAGGCCTTTTGATAATTCGACAGGGTGGACTAGATTCATGCATTATCATTTCCACATAATCCCAATCTAGGGAATGGAGGGAATGACCAATCTAGAGAAGAAAGGATTGAGGATTTGATGATGGGAAAAATTGAATGAACAAAATCACAATTCTCATTGTTGTAGTCACAATTTTAGGTTTTATTATGTTGGAAAGGCCCATTTTGTGCATGTGTTTTGTTCCCATGAATTATCTATTGCAATAATAGGAATGCCATGAATGACATATTAAGTGGTCTAGAGGTCACTAAATGTGCTCAAATAATGACCAAATATTACAAACCAATGTTATAACCACATCATCACTTATAACACATAGACCCATAGCATTACCATTGCAATAAAATAACTATGAGGCAATATGTTAGATACCTTTAGAGAGATGAAATATGTGAACATTAAAAAAAATAGGGTACCTCATTTCCTTCGTTTCAATGGATGTTTATTCTTTGTTCTATTGAACCATATACTTGTAGTTTATCTGGGTAATATAGTTCCATTGCCATTAGAATTTACAGCCATAACCCATGACTAATCGTTCTGGTATTTTACATAATCAACGGTCCACGTTTACCTCACATCCAATGGTTAGAATCCGCTACAATTTTTCCGTCTTCGAAGTTTTTGGAACTTTAGAACTTCGAGTTTCGGGGTTTCGCTCCTTGAGGCTCTCATACTTTCTTCCCTCTCCAACCCTCGACTTCCAAAATCCTGATTTACTTTACCCTCCGGGCCCACACAACATAGTTGTCTCCCACAACCACGGTGGCACGTGGCACACTCAGGAGGGTCCATGTCACCTTCAACAATGTCATTAGTTTCCACCACTTTCACTTTTTGTTTCGTAGTTTCGGCATTGGGAATTCGCGCATCAATACACCTCGTACTTATGTTTGCTGAAATTTTGAAATTATGGTCTACTCACCTGCTTGAGCCCATGGTCAAGATTCTTTCCCAGATCTACGACGCGGATCCTTTCGGCGCCCTCTTTGGATCTAACAGTCGTAAAGGTCTCTCCTTATGAACCGATCCTACGACTTCCACACTCCAAGTGTCGAGCACTCCCTCTCTGTGGCCAAATACTACTCCGGTTACATTTTTTATATACCGCTATACTTCCTGAGATTTGTATCCCAGTCAAGTAACTCCTTGGCTCTCAAGGACATTCTAGGGTTCGAAATTAGTTCTCCCAAACACAATTTTCACTTGAAACTTTGAGTCCAATGACCACTTAATCGACCCATCTAGGCTCAACGTGGAAAACAAGTTTTGATACCATACTGTATCGTTCCCCGACCATCAACCCCCTCGTGCCTAGGCCAACGCCACTAACTTCACGAAAAAACACTACTGTAACATATTATACATTCTTATGAAATACAATTGCTTGATTACAGTTAAACAAAGAGTAAGCACATTAATACCGTTAGCATACATGATCCACGACATTAACAATATATCATGAATATAGTGGAATACATGAAAACATTGCTAGAATCACAGACATGCATATTTAATTGAAATTATACGCATGTATATACTTATATTTTAGACTGGATGTAATTCACCAACCGTGTGTAGACCTCCCACGAACCTCCCAGCCTTAGACTGCACTGCTCATCACTCTCAGCAGTAGGTCACCCCCGAGTTGGGACTAGGCTCCACTGAGCATGGATTCCTAGGCTAGGTAGGGACAACAGAAAGACACACAGTCATAGAAGAAGGATTCTCTCCCAGGAGCCACTTATGCCCACTACCAACAGACTCTCGTTCCCCACATGCCTGTCCCACCCCAGGAGTATACACCTTCATTGTCACCCGGACATTCCTTCATCTCTGTGGCATCTACAGGACCCCTTCTAGGAGTTCTCACTTCCTCCGCACACTCTCTCACCCAGAGAGAGTCGCTCGCAGCCTTGGTAACCTGCCTCTTCAACAACAATCACCTCCCTCACCTAGAGACAGGTTACACACACGCCAAACAACCTGTTTCCTTAATCTCAATTCTAGTACAATGAGAACACCACCACAAGGCTCAACAACGAACATATAACAAAAGCAACCATACCCAGTCAAGAACTGTGTGGCCACCACAGTCGGCTAGGTCAACAGACTTGGTTTCCCAAAACAGGTGACAGACAGACGCTTCAGCCCAACCAGGCTCAACAATTACGGGACATTCGGTTTTCCCAACCAGACATATAGAACAGAATCATGGTTCTGGGTTTCGGGGATGTGTGATAAGAAATCCACGCAGAGGTGGAACATAGACTCGACAGTTTTGACAGAGGGTGTACCGACTCCTCCAAAAATCAACACAGGCCTTTGGGTTTCAAAGTTGCGTGAGGGTATGCTTGTAGAGGTCAGATAGGATTCACTGTTCAGAACGTTGATGGCAGAATGGAAGAGGAACCTCCATCACGGCTCAACTCAACCATTTTAACTACAAGTTCTTGGGTTGACACTTGTCACCCATGAAGCTCGTTCCTTCCCATTTGGAAGCCACTCGTCCTTCCAAAGAACTTATAATAAAACATCACATTAACATAGCTTTGGAATAGTAATAATTTAATATTATTCTCAAGGGTTTAAGCCCCCTCAGCTTAGCCCCTCTTCCAACCTCTCAACCCCCTCTCCCTTACCCAGGCTCTGTGGATGCTTAGTCCCTCATCACTCATTCATCATGGTTGGTCCACACGCAGAGGTGTTTTGTATTAATATTGTGCATAATTACATGTATAAAAATAAGGCTCCTGACCTTCAACACTTAGGCTCCCTGGCTTAATAACACATAAGCCCACTAGCTTATATAACTTGGCTCACCAGCCTTATAAACTTGAATTATAGTTCATAAACAAGCTTTATACTTCATAGACATGATTTACAACAGGGATCTGCCTTGGGGACATTACAACCATGTTGTCGCAAGGTGATGAAAATAACTCTATCATCGCAAACATAGTAACATGACAATGTGAAAAACATATATGGATGTTGCAATGTCATGAACATAGCCCCGTTGTCGCAATGTGATGAACAAAAATAAATGTCGCAATGTGATCGAAATTTCCCTGTTGTCAAAATGTGACAAACATTTTCGTGTCGTCACAAACATAGTAATGTCACAATGTGACAAACATATATAGACGTCATAATGTGATGAACATAACCCTGCCGTCACAGTGTGATGAACATATCCCCGCGTTGTAATTTGACTATGTTCATCACATTGCGATAAACATATCCTCGCATTGCAGTCTGACACATATATCCTAACGTTTCATTGTGACATATATTTCCAAATGTCACAATGGGATGAACATAAGTCATAGTCGCATAGTGCCATAGTAAACTATGGTTAAACATAATCAACATGGCCCACCATAATCAGATCCACATGGTCAACAAAGGTCATACATGGGGATGGTTGACCATAATAAACCCTCATCAACCATAGTCATTCTCAATTAATGTATTAATGTATTGACACTTTAATAATGTATTATTAATGTATTGATACTTTAATAATGTATTTATTAAAGTACTAATACTTTATTAATGTTTTAGTAATGTATTAATAATTTAATATGTTACATTATACATTACTGTATTAAAACTTTAATTTTTACATTTCATTAGTGTAATTATGTATTAATACTTTATTATTGATTTAATGTATTAATACTTTAGCATTATATTTATTAATGCATTTAATGTATTTTTAATGTATTGCTTTATTACTGTATTAATACTTTGAGAGTGTAAATTTAATTAATATTGTATAAATGTATTAATTAATTAATAAATTACATTATTAATGTATCAATTAATTAATACGTTACATTATACATTAATGTAAATTAATACTTTAATTGATCCATTAGATTATTAATGTATCAATTAATTAATAGGTTACATTATGATGATGATGATGATGATGATGATTAACATCCACTAAGACCGAATTGGTCTATCAAACCTTAAGAGGGTAAGTGATTACTTGCGACTCTTTAGAATTTTGATTTTGTGCTCGAAAAACATTAAGAGAAGCTTTCCAAGATCACTGCTTTGTTGAGTTAAGAAGTTAGGATGGTTGGTAGTGTGACAAATATTTTGAAAATGAGATCTAATCTGGGTATAGGCTGGAAAATTTAAGAGAAAATTCTTCTCATATTGAACCTTCTTAGTGTCACAAAGGTGACATTCTTTCATCCCTTGGTGTTTTAAGAATTGACCAATGCCCAGTTTCACTATGGAGCTTGTGAGAATTTGTTTTTATCTTAGCAATGTTTATTTTTTTCTTTACACTTTTCAAAACAGGGAGATAATTTTGATCTTCTAGATTAGGGTTGATTACATCCTTATAATACCTTAATTTTATTTTTTCATCTAACTCTTTATCACACCACATTTTCTCCTTAAATTTTGATTTGATGATATTTTTAATAGTATTTTTATTCTAAAAATGGTGTCTTCCACGATTCCCCAATAGTTTAGCCAAGACTGGGCATCTTTATGCCATCCTTGCTTGAGTTGATGCCGGTTACAACTCGATTTTGAAGCAATTTTAGGAAGCCTCTTGTCTTCCATGTTGTTTAACTTATTCTTATACATTAGGTATCTAGTCATAGCTATGCTCTCAATGGGGTAGAGTCTTGTTTCTTTGAGGAGGATGGGATAGGGCATATTTCCTTTAATTTTGAGATTATAGATTATAAAATTCTTTTGTATTTGCTCTATCTTTCTCCAAGATTCATGAGAGATACTACAACCCTAGACTTCACATCCATAAAGAATAACATGTGTAACAAGTGTCTCAAATATGAGTTTCTTCTTATCCCAACTCCAAAGATCGACTGATTTACAATTGTTTTCAAGCCCATAAAAATCTTTTCATCCCCTAATAATCATTTTCTCAATGTTATAATTCTAGTTGAGCTTGTGGTGAATATCAATTCCAAGATATTTGTATGAAGTCACTTCTTCCAAGATGTTGTTGTCATATACGAAGGTATCATAAGTGATCTTATTGGATTTAGTAACCATGACCTTAGTCTTATCAGTATTAACAATCATACCCATATTGGAGAAAAAATCCTTGAGGATTCTTAGTTGGTTTTAAAGATCATGGGGACTCATTGCCATAATAATGATATCATCGACATAAAGAAGAAGATTGATGACTATACCAGTGAGAGTACGGCCAACACAACCTTATTTTTCCAAGTAATCTTCTAACTTATCAATGTATATGCTAAAAAGGGTAGGGGACAAGGGATAACCTTGTTTGAGTCCAATATTGAAGTTAATCTCTTTTGACCAGCCCTCATTGTTTTTAAAGTTAACAATAACGTTCCCATACATCTTTATTGCAACAACCCTTAACTTGAGAGACACTTTTATCTCTTCCAACCTATTCCAAAGGTTTTTCCTAAGAACCTTGTCAAAATATTTTCTAAAGTCAACAAAACAATGAAAAAGATGGGTTTTAGTATTGTGGAACTCATGTGCAATTATCCTAAAGGTAACAAGATGGTCCACACTTGAGTGATGTCTCCTAAACCCTGCCTGGCCTTTAGCTCTTTTACCATGACTTTCTTGGCTAAAATCTTGGCTAAAATCTTGGCTAAAATTGGGCTAATCATAATGGTTCTATAATTAGAGGGAATGTTTCTATCCCTAATTTTAAAAAGAGGAACAATGAGGCTTTGGGTCCAGGGTTTAAGGAAGCCCTGTTTGACTACTAAATTAAAGAGCTTGTGTATGTGAGGGATAAGGATATGCCATCCTATTTTAAAAATTCCATCTTGGTAGTCTTCAATGTCTTTAGCTTTCCCATTTCCAAGTCGCTTAACCATGAAATCTATGTCATCTGAAGAAAAAACTTCATCCTCTATATGGACAATAGGAATGGTGTCCATGACATTATGGAACTCGTAACGACATTTAAGTAGGAATTCCAGTCCCTTGAGGGAATCATATTATTTTATTTAGTATTGTTGTTTAGAATTTGGCTCCAGAAAATCTTAAGAAATTAGGGTTGTGTGAGCTTTAACTAGGTTTTGATTGAATAACCACCTCAATTTTTGCTATAAATTGTGGGTTTTTAAGATTACGATGGAGTTAGCTTATAGGTCTTCTTTAGGGTAATTCTGCTAGGGTCATTTATTGGACCATCCGAGTATTTTTTTTGTTTTTGGGATGAATGCTATTGAGATGAATGCTATGATTTCTTGGATTTAGCAATGCGGTGGGTTTTTAGGTTAGGATGGAGTTAGCTTATAGGTCTTCTTTAGGGTAATTCTGCTAGGGTCATGGATTGGACCATCCGGGTATTTTTTTGTTTTTGGGATGAATGCTATTGAGATGAATGCTATGATTTCTTGGATTTAGTAATGTGGTGGGAATAGGTTTGACGGGGATGAATGCTATTGGCACGAATGCTATGACTTTTTGGATTTAGAAATGGGGTGGGAATAGGTTTTCTGGACAACCCTTCTTGTAACTGGACTGCAGCTTTACTGAAACCCTGGTTCTTCCGAGTGCCATTACACGTCATCACTTCATATGATTTGAATTGTTGACCTAGAGAGGTAAGAGCCCTTGGGATACCCTGTAGAACGGCCTGCATACTTATAAGGAGAAGTTATTTCTTTTTGTGTTGTATTGTAGGAGGTTTTGTTGCCATGAATTTTTTTATTTAAAAAATTTGATGATTATATTTTCACCATGTTTTGTTCAATCCACACTATTATCTTATTTTTTTAATAATAAATTTAAACTCTTTATAAAATAATAAATTTAGACTCATATAATGGTACTCTTAAATTTAAAAAATCTGTACGCCAAGCTACGAATCCATCTCTGAGCCGAGCCCCAAACAGAGGAGCTCTAGGCCAAAACCATCGCACCATGCGAAGATATGACGGGCACTACCCGCATACATGAACACTTGTAAATAACTGTCCGTCATTCATGTGGAATACACTCCAGCTGACAAGACAGAGCACAAGACGTGGTCGTTATCTTCAATACCACAATCGCCATATCTTCAAAGATTACGGTAAGATTGGCTTGGCCTATTCATGGATTTGATGACGGCACCGCCAGAAACAGTCCGAGGTAGATAACAGCACGGAGGCAAATTGGTCACATTGAACGAAGGCATGCCTCATTGTTTCCATTATCAAATTGAATCAGTTGTGATTAAGCATTCATACCATTAACATCAAAATTGCAGATCAGTACCATAACCAGGATGCCGCTTCTTAGCATGTTGGATGACAGTGAGTCTGTGAATTTGAAATCCTTTATTTTTGTCTTTGATGGTAAGTGTGGAGGCACTTGTTATTGTTGCAATGGTTAAAAGCAAGTTCATAGCAGATGAGGTAGATCAATTTGCTAAGTCTTTGGTACAACAGAAATGACAGCTGTTGCAAAGCCGGACAAGGACTACATACGCTTGTCTATCCAGCTCGCATATGAATGAGCGTTAACTGTAGTGAATATCAAGATGGAAACAGAATCCAAATCTCCTCTTGATTTACATAGATGTCAAGGAAATAATGATAAAGGATGTAGTGAATGAATATCAAGATGGGAACAGAATCCAAATCTCTTTTAGATTTGCGTGGGATGTCAAGGAAATAATGATACAGGATGGAATACACCGCAGCTGACAAGACAGAGCACCAGATGTGGTCGTTATCTTCAATACCATGATCGCCATATCTCAAATACTATGGTGATATTGACTTGGCCTGATTTGATGACGGTATCGCTTCAAAGAGTTCGAGGAAGATAGTAGTACGGAGTTAATTTGGTTACATTTGTTGGGATTTGGTGAAAAAGAATTTTTCAAAGGATGGATTTGGATCTTATTATTTTGTGTTGGTTACAACTAAATAGATCAAGTTAAAATATGGATAGAGATTGTATTTAATAATTATTTTTTTGTATGGATGTATAAATTCATGTAAGCTCGTAGAGACAAAGAGAGAGACAGAGTGAAAACTTACAAATCTGATGTAATCTCCATGATCTCAATAATAAGACAATTGATGCCTATGTTTGGTGGGCGTAGCCCAACGTTTGAGTGAACCACAAAAAATCCCTATATTTCTTATATATGTGATTGTTATTTATCATATGTGAATTGTGTTTTAAGATTTGAAACAAATCCAAGGCTCATTGTTTCCATTATTAAATTGAATCAATGTGTGATTAAGCATTCTTCTCCTTGCTGCCATTAACATCAAAATCACAGATCAATACCATAAAGGACATGCCCCTTTTTGCTGCATGTTGCATTACAGTAACTATTTGATTGTTTTTTTGCTTGTTTAAACATTTTAGGTTTTGGCATTTTCTCATTTTCACATATATAAATTTAGTTGAAATTGGTTTCACATATATAAATTTGGTTAAAATTGGTTGAAATAATTTATTTCTATTATTTAAATTAAATTTTAAAAATATAAATAGATTCAATTACCCAAAAACCCAACCCAACTCATTAAGATTATATAAAATCAACCTGCCTTTCAAAAAATTTACAAACCAAGCAACAGTCAACAGCAAATCCTCCTATAGTTTTCTTTGAAAAACAGCAAACAAAATTGTCCAAACATATTAAAAAAACAAAACTTAAAACATTTATACTACAATTACGGTTGACACAATTACGGTTGACACCTTACAATGTGAGGTACTTGTTATTGTTGATCAATCAGTGAATATTAAGTCTTTGGTACAACAAAAAAAAAACTGACAGCTGTTGCAAAACCTGACAATGACTATATATACTTGTCTATCCAGCTCCAAATATCTTCTTGATTGTCTTGCATGGGATGCCAAGGAGACAATGACTATATATACTTGTCTATTCAGCTCTAAATATCCTCTTGATTGTCTTGCATGGGATGTCAATACTGATAAAAGAAGGATCTTTAATAATGATAAAAGAAGGATCTTTGTTCACCCTATCCTGTTGGAATCATCATTCCAATTTATGTAACTCTTTGTTCACCCCTGTTGTATCCTGTTGGAATCATCATTCCAATTTATGTAACCAAGGCTCATTCCGAAGTCTTTCACCTGGATTTTATATCTATTTTTATATAAAGTGCTTTTTGCAACTGGCCTTTTTTTGAAAAAAAATTCAAGTCCAAGTAAAATCAATCTGTGTTGGAGATAATGCTTCCATTAATACATTGTGTTGAGTTCAGAGTTAGTTTGGAATATTGTAGCATTGTGTTGAGTTTAGAGTTAGTTTGGGATACTGTAGAAGATTGTTGAGATATTCTCTTAACCTCCATATTCATATTTAAAATAAATTGGATTTAAAACCAAACTATATAAATGTGATATAATTGAATACTAATAAGTAATACAAATATTGTTATGTGTAATTAATGTACAATGTCTGCTCTCCAATTTTTTGATATGGTATCAGAGCCTTATCTGGCTTAAATCCCTCAAGGGATGGCCAGGAAGATGGGAGAGAGTTGAGTGTTAATTCCTTGTACATAGGTTAGCGTGTGTGTTATTGCTGTTCTTAGGGTATTATCGTTTGAGATTCTGTTCGTCCACCCGCCGCAACTACTATAGAAACTTTTGCCACCGGGATACCTGCATGAGCACAAGTATGCTTTGGATCTGTTTATGCTATAAGTGGGTGCTGGTATTTTTCTCAAAGGAGAATTCGTTACTTCGCTCACTCTTTGCTATACTTTGAGAGTAACAATAAGGATGTTGAAATGCTCACTCTTTGCTATACTTTGAGAGTAACAATAAGGATGTTGAAATACTCATCGATAGCGTATCCGTGCTCTCTATAATTAACTGAAAAATGCAGAGGAGAGGCTGTGTTTGGACAATTGTGAAAAAGCCCTGGGATTCCATCCATCCTGAGCCGCTAAACGTATGATTTAAAGGAGAAAGCATGCACAGTGAGCAGCCCGAGTCAATGAGAATGATGGTGTTGACGGCCTGAATGTAATCTATCGTAGAAATGTTGTCGTCATTAGATCACTGCTGAATTGAAGTAAAATCGACTTCTTTCCACAATGAAGAAACCGAGAAAAGCCCTCTGCCTCCAGATTTGAAGGATTATGATTCTGTCAAGAAGGCCAACGCATGGGCACGTCTATGTTTTAGGAGAAAAGTGTTATATTCAATTTTATGAGAAGGGATTATAATAAATATTATTTATTATTTTGTGATTGTGATTGTGTAAAAGGTTACTTGTATTTGTATGATTAATTTTTGGATACTTTCAGTGTCTAGAGTATTCTTCTAAATAACTATTGGATTCAATGAGCTATGTGTTGGAGAAATGAAAGTATTTTTTTAGAATGGTTTAGTTATTTGGTATTGTTAATCATTACAATTTTGTCATGATGATCAGAAGGTTTTTTTTTTTATCTTAAATAAATCAAGAGAGAAGTTTGAAGTTGTAGAAAAGAAAGAGTCTAAATCTAGAGATTTCAAAGTGGGTAGGAGTGTTGATGAAGACCAGATCAGACAAAGACAAAATTCAGTTTTGTAATTTCTGTTTTCTGTTTGTAATGCAAGCATTATAAGGGGTGTTGGAGATAATGCTTTCATTAATACATTGTGCTGAGTTTAGAGTTAGTTTGGGATACTGTAGGAGATTGTTGAGATATTTTCTCAATCTCCATATCCATATTTAGAATAAATTGGATTTAAAAACAACTATATAAATGTGATGTAATTGAATAGTAATAGATAATACAAATATTGTTTTGTGTGTAATTGGTATACAATTTCTGTTCTCTAATTTTCTGATAATCTGTAGGCCAGGCTATGAATCCATCTCCAAGCCAAACCCCAAACGAAGGAGCTCTTGGCCAAAGCTATTCTACCATGCGACGATTTGACAGGCATGAGCCGCATACATGTGTTATCTAATTGTTAGCACCAGTAATAAGTATCAGTTGTAAGCGCCAGTTAGAAGAGTTAGTTCTCAGTTCATAGTCAGTTGTCTAGTTGTCTTATGGTTTGCATGTAGCCGACTTGGGAGAGTCTTTTCCTATATAAGGACGTAATCCGTCTTCGTTTAATAATCAAGAAGTGAGCGTAGCCTCACCGTGTTTGTTAGAGTGGTATATTTTATCTTGGTATCAGAGCCACGAGGAGAAGGTGCGAGAATTGAAGAGGTTCGCAGGTCTCTCCTCTCGGAGGGTGCGACGGCATATTACTCGCCCTTTCAACGCTATTGAGAACCAGTTTTGTTCGCACGCTGCTGTGCATTTCAGTGCGAACTCATTCACGATTCCCGCAGGAGGAATACACTAGAGGTGCGGACGTCCTTCACGATTCCCGCAGGCTGCTCTATCGAGAGGTGCGAGAAACATTGTTTTGAGGAAAATCCGTGGATTAATTTGCGTGGATTAATTTGGTGTATCCTATTTGCTTTGGAGGATTGATTTGCTGCGTGATCCATGAGTTGCATGTGTGGAGAATTTTTAAATCGCGTGAGTTTTTTTTTATTAAGCGGATATTAAGTGGATTGCATGGATACGTTTTTTTTTTATTAAATGCATGTTATGATTTAAAGATACATGCATGAGAAATCGTGGAGGTAGCAAAGGCACATACATGACTTTTTGTTTTTAAGTGGATATATGTTGAAAACGTGGAGTTTGAAAAAGTGGATAAGTTTTTTACATGGATTTTTATTAAGTGTGAGGTGAAGTATTAAAGTGGATATTTTTTATAAGAGAGGTGAAGTTTGTTTTGGAGTTTATTTAAAGTGAATTTTTATTCATAGTGGATATATTTTATAAGAAGGTGAAAAGGGAGTTATAAGTTTTTTTT
>JASDQU010309057.1:0-11846 GCA_032191745.1 Picea mariana
AGCATTTTCGAGTTTGAGAGGAAGCCATTTTTGCAGAGCTAGGGCACGCATACCAAGGATGCTATTTAGCACAAAAATCGAGGCAGCAAGTATAGCATTGAATGCAAACCCTACTGTACGGATTGAGCAGGTCGTACAACAAGTAGAGCAAGCACAGAAATCGAGGCAAAGTACAATCCAAGCAGAGAGGTCGTACTATACGGATTTTTGAATTCCGTATAGCAGGAAAATGGCACGGAAACCGAGGCATAAAGTATAGTTCGTACTTTACGGATTCTGTACGGTCCGTACGACTGTTATTCAGGCACATAAATCGAGGTGAAGGTGCTGTGTCATTTTCTGGAAGTTTCAACACGTTTCCCAAGGCGGTCGTAGAACATTTATTGCACTGTTTTGGGTTGAGATTGTTGGCATGAATTTCGAGGTGACCGTACAACATTTTGGAGGCACAAAAATCAAGGAGCAGACCTGCAATTTATTGCAAAAATTTTGGAATTTTTTTGAGAAGTTTGGCTCATTTTCCTGTGTGAAGACTTTGCACGGTTATCGAGATAAGTTTATCATTTGAATTTCTGAAGATGAATATGCTATAACAGAATTTCTCTGAAGCTCCTAAATAATAAAAACTCCCTCTCTCACTGGTTTTCCCCTTGTGGGTTTTTCCAGGGTCCCTGTTAGACTGAAAATCGTTGTGTCTATAATTTTCTGAGTTTTATGTGCTGTTGATATTTTATTTCTGCGTTATAAACGATGTTCAGAATCCTCATGTTTCAGTTCTAAAATTAATTTTCTGCTGAGTTTTAGTTGCTGATATAAAAACTGGGTTTGGGCATTAAACATTGGCTGAAAAATCAGCGAGACTGAAACTGGGTTGGGGTCTGAAGTTTTACAAGGGGAAGTATGTGTGTGACATTCTGAGCAGATTTCAGATGGAGGACAATAGGCCCATGACCACTCCTATGATTACCAACTGGAAGAAGCTTCATGCTTTTGGTCACAGTTGGTGGATTCCACTTTGTATTGTCAGTTGACCGGGTCATTGATGTANGTATTTGGTCAATACCAGGCCAGATATTTGTTTTGCTGTCAACGCTCTCAGTCAGTTCATGGTGGAGCCGAGGAGAGTGCACCGGGTGGCAACAAAACATGTGCGTAGGTATCTTTGTGGTACGACAGACTATGGTCTGGACTATCAAAGAGGAGATGGAGTTCGTCTGGTTGGCTATACAGATTCAGATTGGGCAGGATGTGTCAGTGACAGGAAGAGTACTTCTGGGTGTTGTTTCGGATTGGGCTCAACAGTTGTGTCTTGGTTCAATCGGAAGCAAAAGTCAGTGGCTTTGAGTTCTTCAGAGGCTGAATATGTGGCAGCTAGTCAGGCCAGTTGTGAGGCCCTTTGGCTTCGCAAGTTGCTGGTGGGATTGTTCGGTGCGCAACTGAGGCCTACCGTGATTTACTGTGATAATCAGAGTTGCATTAAACTCTCGGAGAATCAAGTTTTTCATGACAGGTCTAAGCATATCGAGATTTGTTATCACTTCATCTGTGACTATGTTCAGAGAGGAGCTGTGGTGCTACAATATATATCTACAGAGGAGCAGGTTGTAGACATACTCACCAAAGCATTGGGCAGAGGCAAGTTTGTATTTTTCAGGGACAAGCTTGGAGTGGTGAGTAACACTTTCCTCGGTAAGAGGGAGTGTTAAAAATTTAATTAAAAAGTACCTCGGCAAGTGTTTCTCATCACCTAGGCGCCTAAGGGGTGAGAAAGTGCCTAATGTGGGCCCTAGTCATTTAATTTGTGAGATGCAAATTAAAAGGTGACTTTTTGAGACTTAGGGAAAGTGGATGGATAAAGTGATTTAATTTCCACCGATGATCTACACTAACCTCCACTATTGGATGAAGAGACTTTTCACCTTCCCTCATGAGGTCGATTAGGGTTGGAGGGCGCACCCATTGTTGGGTTGTTGAGACATTTGAGAGAGAGCAAGAGAGAGCATTTTCGAGCTTGAGAAGAGGCCATTTTTGTAGAGCTAGGGCACGCATCCCAAGGCTGCTAACTAGCACAGAAATTGAGGTAAGAGGTTCAACATACACAGGAGGCCATACATCACGGATTTCGAGGTCCGTACAGTGTTTTGTGTGGACATAAATCGAGGAACATAACAACATTTAATTATGTCCGTACAGTACGAATTTATCAGTCTGTACAACCGTACTTTGGCACAGTTTTCGAGGAGGGACAGTCGATCGTACTCAGGCTGTACCGTACGGATTCCGTACAGGTCAGTACAATCACTTCTTGGCATGAAAATCGAGGCAGGTTGCTATGTGGGTTTTCTGGAAAGTTTGGCATGGTTTCCAAGGAGGCCGTACAACCATTAATGCACCCAGAAATTTGTTGTAGTTGTTGGCACGAATTTCAAGGAGGCTTTACAGCCATTTGGAGGCACGAAAAATCGAGGAGCAGACTTGTAATTTATTGCAGAAAATTCTGGAGAGAGTTTTGAGGAGTTTTGCTCATTTTCCTGTGTGAAGACTTGGCACGGTTATTGAGATAAGTTTGTCGTTTAAATTTCTGAAGATGAATACGCTGTAACAAAATTTCTCAGAAGCTCCCAAATAATAAAAACTCCCTCTCTCACTAGTTTTCCCCGTGTGGGTTTTTCCAGGGTCGCTGTTAGATCGAAAATCTCTGTGTTAATATTTTCTGAGTTTGTGTTGCTGATATTTTTATTTCTGCGTTAAAAACGAAGTTCAAAATCCTCATATTTCAGTTATGAAACTTATTTTCTGCTGAGTTTAATTGCCTATTAAAAATCTGGGTTTGGGCATTAAACATTGGCTGAAAAATCAGAGAGACTGAAACTGGGTTCGGGTCTAAAAATTTACAAAAACCAGTTTGGAGAAGATATATATAGAAGGCCTCAAAGCAAAATGTACAACACAGGAAACATATACAAGTGAACCTGGTACAATAGCAACCACTCTCGGATGCCTTGGAGTTCCTCAAAGATCTCCCCACAAGCCTTGTGAAGTAAGGCGCCCCTTTCCTTGGTGAGCCTTTCTTCCTCTTGCTTGCTTTGTCTTTATCCTGATGCCTTTGTTTTTGAGCCTTTGCCTTTACCACTGAGATGCCATGATCTTGCCTTTACCCACTTGAAGTTTGAGTGACCCTTGCTCTTCTCCCTTGAAGTTTGCGCCCTCTACACAAGTGCACCCTCCTCCATGGTATGGTGCACACCTAGCTTTGGTGCGCCCTCTCCTCTAGCAATAGCCTCCTCTAAGTGCGCCCTTAGCTCCTCGCTAAGGCTCTCCTCTACCAAGTGCGCATGCTCCCCTACACAAATCTCTCATGCAAGTAAAGTGCGCCTCATGGAATGCACCTCTCCTCCTCCAAGTGCGCCCTCAACCATAGAATGCGCCCAAGCTCAAGTGTATGCCTCCTCCATGGAAGGACCACCTCCAAGCTGATGCGCCTTCTCCTCACTCAATGGGCAAACCCTTCAACAAGTGCGCCTTCCTCTCCTCAAGAAATGCGCCCTAGCTCTCCTCCTCTTGTCCTCTTCTCACAAGTGAAGAATGAATCTCATAAATGCACAAGACCCTCCTTTAGCTTCCTTTGGCCAAGCCCTAAAATATCAATGGCCTAGATCCAATCTAGCCAAGTCTAATCAATGGGTGAGATCTAATCCAAAAATCTCACTAAGGAAACCCACTTTCCTTAGTTGCTTTATGTGTATTAATTCACCCACTTTGTGAATTAATTATCACTTTAATGATTAAGTGAGATATTTCACTTTTGACTTAAATCTCCTAAGTCAAAATGAAATTAGAATCATAAAGTAAAGTACAAGGGTTATAGTCTCTCCCTTTGTGTTTAGAGACTCATAAACACATGGGGACCACTTTCCAAGGTACCCAAATCTCAACACTCCCTCTTACAGAGGAAAGTGCTCGTCACCACCAATCTCATCCCTGCAGTGGACATGGTTGCTTCCTGGCATATACTCGGTGAGTATGGCTTACCTTGATCACTGAAAGTAGTCTCTGCCACAGATCTGCTCAATCTGCGTGATCTATAGATGGAAGTGTCTTTCCACCTATCCAAGATCACCTAGATCTTGGCATCACACCAAAGATATCCACCTTGGTTTCCCACCAAGGATTTCTACCTCCTGGCATCTCGCCAATGGTCACTACTCTTGGTATTTCACCAAGAGTTACTCTCTTGGCATCTCACCAAGAGTTTCCCCCTCTTGGTATCTCACCAAGACTCATCAACTTGGCTTCTTGCCAAGTAACTTCCACCTGAAGTGGATCCAGAACCTGATCTACCCGTCTCTGTAGCCAATTGAGGCTCAAGCCTCCGTGATGCCCTACCGCTCCTCCTCATCAATCTCTGATGCTCTGAAGCTGTAGTACCAACTCTCTGTCTGCTCGACAACTCTGAAACTGAAGCTATCCTGGGTGGACCAGTCACCCACTCTGATGATGGTGTCCAAGGACACCGAGTCTGATCTCCCTCTGAATCACTGTTGTGAGTCAGTCGGTCCTCCTCAACTCTGTCTCCCCATCTAATGCTGGATGGTGTAACAACAGACAAAGTAGTCACGAATGCACACTCTCTCGCAAACTTCTCACTGAACTCTATCTCCTCTGCTGTCGCTGCTGACCCATCTTGTTGCTTCTTATTCTTGGGACACTGTCCTACATAGTGACCCATCTCTCCACAAGCAAAGCATCTCACTGTGTTTATGTCTCTCTTCTGCCTGTTGCTGTCCTAATACACACCTGGGTTATCGTGGAAGAAACCTTCAATCCACTTGGTGTGTGCTTGGGGGCAAGTCTCGAGTCAAGGTGCTATCACCAGATCCTTAACTCCTCCATCTAGGCCAACTCCTAGCGAAGCCAAGGGGGTAGTCCCTATGAAAAATAAAACTAAGGCTTTCTAAACTAAGAAAGAAAGAAAACTTTATTCTAGGAGTTTATTGCTTGAAATAAAACTTGATCAATTAACATTTATCATTCACCATCATCATAATCAAAAGTACTTGCTTGTAAACATGCATGTATAATCTTCAGATAATCAAATAAGATACTTGTCCATGAGCATGCATATATATTATCAAAGGATACAAAATCTGCAAGACTTAAGCATAAAAGTTAGATAGAATGCATAAATGTAAAGACTGCTCACATAAAAGATAAATGAAATAAATTGCTCGCATAAGACAAAAGATAGATAGTATGTTTTAACCAGTGCCTTAAATGGAGTCGTGGGCAGTGTAGATTGAGGATTTTATTAAGGTTAATTTTGTAACTTAATTAGTGAAAGTGTTTGGCCCCTTAATGATGCTCGTTCTTTGCTTGGACTTGCTGAGAATTCACCGAAACTCAATGGTCACACCAGTGAATTCACCAAAAGTGCTGGATGTCCAAAACGGGTGGGAAGCCAGGTCCCGAGAGGGCCCGCCTTACTTCGCAGATCACTTTTGGGCTTTTTCCTCCCAATGAACTTACAATCTTCAGGGATTTCCCTATTACACTAGCAAGGTTCAATTACTTTATTGCGAAATGAAAAGATGGATTACACACACCCTGCTTGTAATTGAGGCACTTTATATAAATAAATTGAAAGACATGATAGATATGATTTGCAACATTTAAGTTTTATATACTCTGTTTATATTTGAGAGAGAGAGATCCACAAGATATTGCCTTGAAAATTGTTGTTGCAAACGAAAATAACTTAGAAAAAACAGTTACTTGAAACTAAGAAAGACGCATGAAAATGTGTGAATTAAATTTAACATGCATGCGGTTAGAGTGTTGTGTTTGATACTTATTGAGTTGTGTACTTGATTGTGGATTTGAGCATGCACAAATCAAAGCGACAAAAGCAAACCACGACACAAATCCCCTTAAGGGGATGAAGAAACTGGGCACAAAAGGCCCTCTTTTATTGCAACTATTACACTGAGAACAACGGTTCTCTTTGAGCTTTAGCTTTTTAGGAAAGAAAGAGGATCCTTATATCTTTTGGATCATTAAAGAAAGTACAAGTAAGAAGAAGAAAAGGAAAACTTCGCAGATGAAGTTAAAACCCCCCCAGGGTGCTCCGGGAGCTTTGATTTCGCCAAAATTTGGCGGAATCTCCCCTTGTACCTGTTATTGCTGCAAGAAAACAACAAACAAAGCTTGTTAAAATATGATGAAAAAGACTTTAAAACTGAAAAATTTTTAAGGCAAAAAATGAAAATTTTTAAGATTTTTTGGACAGTTTGCATGGTCTAAACTTAGGCTCTTCTAACTGTTTCTGTTTGCTGTCCTAAAACATCAAGCATAGGACAGTTAGTTAGCTTGATTTTAAACTCAAAACAAGACACTTAACTAGCTTCAAATCTAGAAGGAAAATAGGCTAGAAAATGCCCTAGATCTACTTCTTTGAATTGAAAAAATTCTAAACAAGATCTAGAAACTTTGCATTCAAAGGAAACTAACTTAAACTTTTGATTTAAAACTAACTTCCTAAGCATACAATGAAAGAGTAACCAAATAAATTTTTAAAGAGAAATGAGAGGGAGAAGAAGAATCCTTTTTCTTTCAAACATTGAAAGTTTATGGGCAATGGGGTCCTTTGATGAAGAGTAGAGGGAGCTCAATCCTTTGAAGATCTTGGACACTGACGGTTGAAGCAACAACTTATCAATCCTCCAAGCTTGAGGAACCTGCAACAATGTACTTCAATCCCGCAAATATTTGTTAAAAGGTCTTCCCTACACAAAACAAAGCTCAAACATGCATGTTAGTTTAACCGAAAACGAAGCATGCAATATAAAAGTCTATGATTTATAAGGAAGAAATAAGATGAATCAAACTAGATTTATCTTATCCTACTGTATGATAGCATACCTTCTAAGCCTTTGCAAATAGATACACAAGATTAAAGAACAAGATACATATTACCTCATACAAACAATACTAGATCCAAGCATCCACACATAGCATCCACAACAATAGTGCTCCAAAGTCTTCTTTATTCAAATTCTTACAAAGTATTACAATCCTTCTTAACCCAAGACTCAACTCACTAATGAGGAGGTCGAACCTCTCATAAATAGAAATGGAGGTGATAATCCCTAGATATTGCATGCGCTAGGGTTAGAGTTTAGGAGTAGGGGAAGCGTGGGTAATGGAGGAGTTACGTAGGAGTGGCGCACTTAGATGAAGAGGGAGATGCGTGGGGTGACGGGTGAGTGGGTGTATAGTTAAGTGGAGGTGTAGGTAGATAAAGGGGAGTGGAGGGCGAGTGAACTAGGGAGGAGTAGGAGTGAGTACGAGTGAACTAGGAGAGAGTGTGAGTGAGTTAAGTGAGGCGTGGGCCACATGAGAGGCGCGCTAGGGTTTAGGTGAGGCGCCACTTAGGATGGGAGTTGAGTTCCTTAGTTGGAGACTCCTCCCTAACTCCAAGTCATCTAATTAGGTCGACCTTCTCATTAGTTAACTCACCTTTAGCCTTTAGTTGACTAAAGACACACAAAAAACATGTTCCCCAGTTCTCCTAAAATTTAGGAGACTCAATTAATTACCCCTTTTTCCGTATTTTTTGAGTAAATTTGACTTTTTTAGTGATAATAATCACTTTATAGTCTCGAAAGATGGGAAATAAGGGTTTGCATCATACTCCGGATTGGAAAATGACTGTAAATATGACATCTGACAACATTTGATGCCATATTTTTTACATTTATTGACTCAGGATTAATTAATTCCAATTTTGCGGAAATTTAATTAATTCACTAAAAACTTAAAAAAAATCTATCAGACTTAGCTGCAATTTCCAAATGACTCAGACACTATGTTCTAGTATGAGCTTATATACATTCTGACAGTAGACATTGGATTTTCCATGCCAAGACCTGCTTGTCAACACATACTTCGGCTTTGGAGCAAGTCTTTTTTTTGAGTGAAAAAACTTAGAAATTATTTAATTGCTCACTAAGGCAAGCAAAAAAAATAATTAACAAGTAAAGAAAACACTCCGGAGTATGTGCCCAATCCCAGATCAAGGGTGGCCAATAGCCTTTTACAATATCTCATACTTAGGACATTTATTACAATAGTGGAAATGCGGAAAAAAGGGGCCCTTTTAAGGCCTGTTGAATCACTGAAATCTGCATATATGAGCATTGATTGCTCATTCTCTGGCGACTCTTTAGGAAATCCAGCTTGTGCAAACTGGTGGATAACACTGCCCATTGCTGCTGCTCTCTCCTCCCTGTGGTGGGGCCTCAAACTTGGGACCCTGCCGACCTCGGCCGATCTTCTTCTTTCCCTTTGTCCAAAGAGCAAGGTCCTCATCACCCAGAATTGACTGTTGCTACTGTTGCTGCTGTCCAAAAGCCTCTGCCACTAGTCTAGTCTCCTCTTGGATGAAGTCATCCCACATCCTCTCCCATGTAGGCATAACCTCCCTGGCAACAATGCCGCGAACGAATGGACCCCATGGTTTGGTAAAGCTGTCCTCACCATAGAGTTGGGATCCACCACCTCTCCGACGGCTCCAAGCTCGTCTCTGATCTGGGTGTATCTACCCAGGAAAGAAGTAACCGAATCATCCTCGAGCATGCGAATGCCCCTCAGTCGATCATGAAGAACCAACTTCCGGTTCTCATTAGAGCTCTCATACAACTTGCATAGAGATGCCCACATCTCAAATGCATAATTCTTCCCAGTCAAGTGGGGAATAATATGATCCCGTATTGCATCACATATGGTCCTCTTTGCCTTGTTGTTCCTCTTCCTGAACTCTACCAACAAGATGGGGGCAGTAACAGGAAGAACAGGAACAAACGCCTCAACTATATCCCATAGTTCGAGGTCCTCTAAGACAAAGACGATCCTCGCCTTCCAAGGCGACCAATTGCTAGCCTCAGCTAGCCTGTCCTCCACATGCATCTGAGATACTGACATCACTGCCAAACTGCGCTCACTCTGATGCTCCAAGTGCAAAGGAACGCTACCTCACTCCTGTCAACACAGGTGTGAAAAGAGGCAAGCGAACACCGACCTCACTCCTAGCAATATAGGTGTGAAAAGAGGTCGCAAACTACAGCCTCACTCCTGTCCATGCAGGTGTGAAAAGAGGCTGTCCACAAGTGTCAAAAATCAGCCCAACAAATCTGCCCACAAGCTGTCCACAAACTGTGTCAACAGGCTGTCCAAAATCTGCTCTGAACTGTCCAACTAGCACTAACTGAGAGGCACTTTCAAATCTGAATTTTACTCACTGTTTTGGACTGTAAACTTGCTGTCCAAAAACAGCCAACAGATCTGATTTATTCCTCACAAACCTACCCACAAAAATGCTCAAAAATCAGCAAGTCTAAGCCACCATTGGCTCTGATACCATGTAGATTTTCTGAGGTCCTATGAGGCTGCCATCTAAGGTCTGTCCTTGACCTTAGTATGGCTCTAAATTTCAACTTTATGGCTGTCTTTTGTTGCTGTTTTAGGACAGCAAACAGTCACCAAACTTTCTGCTCAATATTTGATGGTTAAGTGCCCTTTTGAGGTGCCCTTGCAAGTGCTTTCTTTACCCAATGTTAGCACATGCAATATACTTCAAAACACATGACACTACCTCTAGATTTTTAACTTTAAAATGTTGATCTACACTTCTAAGCATGCATAAAATTGACACATAGATTTTTGGTCAACATGACCCTGGAAACCCCCCCCCCGCATGGGGAAAACCAGTTTGGAGCAGATATATATAGAAGGCCTCAAAGCAAAATGTACAACACATGAAACATATACAAGTGAACTTGGTACAATAGCAACCACTCTCGGATGCTTTGGAGTTCTTCGAAGACCTCCCCACAGCTTTGTGAAGTAAGGCACCCCTTGCCTCGGTGAGCCTTTCTTCCTCTTTCTTGCTTTGTTTTTATCCTGATGCCTTTGTCTTTGAGACTTTGCCTTTACCACTAAGATGCCATGATGTTTCCTTTACCCACTTGAAGTTTGAGTGACCCTTGCTCTTCTCCCTTGAAGTTTGCGCCCTCTTCCATGGTATGGTGCGCACCTAGCTTTGGTGCACCCTCTCCTCTAGCAATAGCCTCCTCTAAGTGCGCCCTTAGCTCCTCGCTAAGGCTCTCCTCTACCAAGTGCGCATGCTCCCCTACACAAATCTCTCATGCAAGTGAAGTGCGCCTCTCCTCCTCCAAGTGCGCCCTCAACCATAGAATGCGCCCAAACTCAAGTGTATGCCTCCTCCATGGAAGCACCTCCTCCAAGCTGATGCGCCTTCTCCTCACTCAATGGGCAAACCCTCCAACAAGTGCGCCTTCCTCTCCTCAGGCTACAGCGAGCTGGCGATTTTTAGGTTTGTGGCACGCACTTTTCAAAAAAATTGCGTGGTCATCTCAAAAGATTGCGATTTTTCGTTGGCCAAAGAAAATCTCATTTTTTGAAAAAATCGGTGATTTTTGCAAAACTGATCTATCATAAGTCCATTCTAGGTCTTGACTCTGAAAGACAAAGTATTGACTGTACTCACCAGTGATGCCCGCCAGAGGAGTTTGATAGGTTGTATGACTGAATCAGATTTCCCAGGAGAAGAAAAACAGCTTAGACACTTCGTGCCAGAGTAGTAACCTTGCAAATGAAGGATTCTTGAGGGAGTGTATCTGTAGAAGGGATTGGCTGTTAAAGAAAGGGGTCCAGGGGCTGATCAAGAGCTGGCTGAGGAATTTGAGTGAGTTGTCAAGACAGGGACTCATGGTAGTCGTTTGTCATGGCTGAGTCATGTGGCACTGTGGGCGGGTTGTGACGAGAGATAGAGACCTGCAGACAGTCTCTTTTCCCTTGTCAGTGGTCACCTCATAGTCCAACTCGAGGGTGGGGTCTGTGCTGGATGCCTATGGCTGGGTGGTAGATTGCTTCTATGTAGCCGGTTGACATGGACAACTATGGTTGAGATAAGTATTCTTCTCTCTGTACAATTCTGATATTTCTTTATCTTTACTCTCTTTGATATTTATTACTGAAGATGGAATGAATGCTGCTCATTAGATATTTAGTTCATGATATGATAAGGATATGGGAACGCTGTTAATGCTGCTCATGTTTAGTGAGATTTATTAATGTCTGATTTTAATTCATGTGTGTATTTTGAAAAGGGAATATTGAATGGAGTCTTTTATAAAATCTGGGTATGACTTATAACTGGGAATGAAAGTATAATTGATAGAATCTTAGTGATTCAGTATATGCATGTTGTGTGCATAATAGACACACTAAGCTGAACTGTGACTCTTCATATTCCGTGCATAAGATTTCTATTTGTGCATTTACAATTCTGCATGTAGATGCATTAGAAATCTGTGCTGAGCTGTGGGAAGCTCCCATTGGAATTTTAGTCACCAATGAGACTGGTAAATAGAATAAGTTCTTGAGTTTAGTACACTGCTGGCGAAGGGAAGGCAGATGGGTACATGGCAATATATATTTGAAGCAAAGTTGTCGGACTTGGACTCGGCAAAAACTGGGCCAAGTTTTGACTTGGGAGTACTTGGCAACTCAGCAAAAACTCAGCTCCAAGACTTGGAAAAACTTGACAAGTAGACAAAAAACTCAAAATACAAGGAATTTTGTGCAGAAAAAATAAAACTGACATTTCCAATCCATAAAATCTATAAAACAGCAGTTTATCCATCAATTCATTCCATAAAATATGATAATAAAAATTTTCAAATGGCCTTATCTCAACTGTCTGAAGGCCAAATCCTGAAGATTGATACTCATGAAATAACAAAAAATCAAAATAGATGATGCCTTGA
>JASDQU010309057.1:42911-59283 GCA_032191745.1 Picea mariana
GTTAAGCAAACACACCTCCTTGTGCCTCCCATCAACATATTTACTTTTTGCAATTTTAGCTCATGAAAATTGAAATTATTTCAAAAATATTACTCATATATCCAAAATAAACATGCTGTCCAAAATCCCCGAAGTCCACTGTCATAAAACAATAAACACCATAAAATTCAAAAGCCATATTTTCCAGTCTGTGATGCAACCCTTCCTTGGTTGCTGCTTTCACCTCTTGACTTTCCTGAATTTGCCTTGGGTTGGGCAGAGACTTTAGGCTTTATCTCACTGATCACATGGGAACAATCATCCCTCAAATGCATCTGTGAAGACACGGATTTGTCAGAGTCATCGGAGGGTGAGGAAGGGGTAGCAATAGCTTTTCCTTTATCAAATGCATGGTTGGATTCAATCTTCAATCTCTTGCTGGCATGGGAGGATTTCACTGGCGAGTGGTTAGGGGAAGCTTGGACAATGGGGTTCAAAGGTGGAGGAGCAAGAAAGGTCAAGTTGGGCCAGCCACGATGTTGGGAGACTGTCGGGTGAACAATCTCCTTCCACCCATCATTTTCAGGGACTTTAGGCTGTAAAGAGACATGAGGAGGCACAGGGATGTCAGGGGCTTGCGGGGCTTGTAAGGGAGGCCTTTCAGGCCTAGGTTGGACTATTCCCTGCCCAATCCAATCGAAGAATCCTGCATGAAACATTTGGCCAAGCTCTTCTGAATCAACGTCAAAATGTATAGAAAACTTGGGCCTTCTTGGACCTCGGCTCCAGTTGCCTCTACCTCTGTTTTCTCGTCCATGGCTTCCTTGACTAAAAAAGATCATCCTGCATATGTTAATGATTAACAAATAGTCTTTTTAAATAACCATGCATGACAAATTCTTAAAAATATGAAATAGATTTGGCTCAGAATGTATCAGGCTCATGCAATCCAATCGATACAAATTGTTCTAACTTTAATCAATGAGCAGGGGGGTGAAACAATGTTATGGGAAACATGAGGGGTTTGTATTGGGCGAAAATATGATATAATGAAAGGGGAGAAGAAATGGTTACTACTCAATGATAACAACAATCAACTGTAAATCAACCAAATAAGACCTCACTGCAATCCACTCAAGACACTGCCACTTCATCCACTTAACACATAAATTCTCTTAGCTATAATCAACATCAAAATAGGGCGTGAACAAAATGAATATGGGATATGTGAGGGGGTTGTAATTAGCAGAAAGTGAGATAATGAGGGGGAAAAAAAATGTTTACTGTTCATGAGATTGATCAAGCAATCCATAACATATTTTGCAGTAAGAAAAATATGCATCAACCAACAATCAAATGACTGAGTAAAATCCCAGTGTATTTGCCTAATTTCACTGTCCACTAACATCCCACAATCATTACAAAACAAAAGTAATTCACACAATCTGTAAGAGGTTCTGTTTCCTTTATTCCCACATTCTGCACTTTATAACAGTCAACAACAACACTCATTCCCAATCCCTAATTATTAACATCCATCACTGTCATACATTTCCCAAATCCACATGTATATTTCAAGGTAGTGTCTCCAAAGATAACAATGAAGTCACTATTTCTGTAATAGAGCCAATCAAAATTTGCAATGATATTCGTTCCCATACATATACGCAGTAAAATAATCAAGACCAAAACAATCAAAACCTCGCATGCCATGTATGAAATGAAAATTTACTATACAACCAACAACCAACACTTTGACACATACTATGCAAGGGAAAAATGTCCAAGGCAATGTAAGCATCCCACTATAAAACATGACATTTCAATGCGCCTTAAAATCACAGCCAAATACCCAACACGACTGTCATCAACAACGGTCAATTTCAATAAACAATATGCTTAAAAAAAAGAACTCTGAGGGTATCACTGAGTATAAGAACCAACTATCCATACTATAAACAGAGCACAACCAACCAAACACCATGATACAACAGTTCAACTTATCACAACAAACACCAGTCATGTCAATAACTCAACATATCGTGCAGAGACTGTGTATATTACTAAATGGTTAGTTCGTTTAAGTCACATTGCGATTTAACCAAGCTGTGCATACTTGAGCTATTCAACCAATGAAGGATGCCATGGATATGTCTTCGATAGCTACCCAGTTCGATTATCATTCGGCCCCAGAGAGAACATAGTTATCATGCCCCATGTTTCATTTGCAAAACACCACACACAGAATGCGACCTATGTGAGCAACCCTAAGCATTCGTGACCCATGCCAACCATCAACCAAATCACCACAAGTGCCAACTAGTGACTGTACATCAACCAACCATTCACCATTGTGGTAAAAAACAATCAATCGCACAAGTCGTGGTTTCTTTACATAACCACGCATCTAATCGACATGGCAGAGGCCTTTCCATTTAAAAACAAATGAGTTTCCTTGATAACTTGCAGGTGACTTGCGAGATTTAGAAATGCAATCTGGCAATGTAAGGTTCATACTTTATCATGGAGGAAATGACGAAAAACCAAAACCACACGACCGCCATATGACCAATGGGTGAGCCCGCGTTCAAAGTCATAGACCACAACAATCGGGAACAACTTAATAGGCTTGACAAACTCCCTATGCAGCTCCAGTCTGGAGGGTTAAGGGTTTTCACAGTAGCCATCACAGGAGGAAGGGCACCAACTATAGTGAAACTTTGAACCTGTAGGCATACGCACAAGGAGGGCTATGACGCTTGTGAACGGGAGGTAGTTCCTTGACAGGGCTGAACAGGAAAACAAAGCTCTAATTAAACCCAAGAATCGCGAAGACAACCATCCAACCATGATTTAAGAACCCTTTAACCAAATGCAGTGGTAACCAAAACTACCACCCAGGAAGACCACCAAATCCGATGAACTCAAAACAATTATAAGAAGAACCATCCATTTTTCATTCTAAACCCAAAATTCCACACAGTTGCAGTACTCACGACAAACACAAACCCACACAACTGAGCCAAAAATATTTCGTAACCAGAGTGAAGTCAAGAATGGCCAAAAGAGACATACCCGTTAATCGAAACCTTAAGACGAGAGGTGGCCGAGTAGTTTCACCCTGCCAAAAATCCGGAGTGCAATCACAACAACTAGATCAAACAATAGTCCGACTAGGGTGGCGGTCAATGGGAAGGGTAAAGGTGACGTGCAGTAAATGCACGTCGCCTCCACCCATATCACATTTACTCCACAGTACATGCCAACGAGTCCTCATTAACACCATTAATCAACTAATGCATCGAGAATATCAACCATTTAAACCATAACATAATCCAAACCCACAATTCAACCATTTGCATCGTTACCTTGCCAAATGCGCCACCCATGTCATAACTCAAATAAATCGCTTGACCACTATACAAAGAATCATCACCAATAGCATAATTACCATAAAAATTGCAAATCCATTACTTCCATGAGCCACCAAGGTTTATAACATAAGCATATCAGCCACTGATTGCATCAACCAATGCATTATCTCCTTGCCAAAATGTGCCACTAAAATTTCCACCATATGCATATATAAAAAATGTAATTTAACAATTTTTTTTATAGCCATTTCCTTGTTGGATAAGGCTTAACAATATTTTGTGCATGTAGTATTTTAGACTTGGTTCCTTTGTACTCGTTGTAATACTTTGCCTTCTTAAAACTGCCCTTCAGGTGACTTTACTAATCAGGTTGTTGTGCAGGTGTGAGAGAACAAATACCATATATGAATAGTACGCTGTAGTATCATGAAGGGGCAACATCTCACAACTTAACTCGTATGGATGACAACCATATTAACATAAACTATGTAAACTTCTGTAGCACATCATCATAACATCAAAATGAACATAACTGCTCTTAAATAATTCAAGGGGGTCCCACCTACTAGTATTAATTAGTTTTATAATAATATCGTTAGCAACACTTTGCGGGTGGAACTACATTCACATTTTCCATCGTCAACACAAGGGATGCACACAAGGCAAGTACACGAATAAACCATTTCCAAGCAATGATAGCAAAGCCAAAGGAGCCTTGGACATCGTACATTCAGACGTGCGTGGACCAATGTCAACCACTTCACTTAGTGGGTATGAATATTATGCTTCATTTATTGATGATTTCTCACGTAAAACTTGGATTTACTTTTTGAAATCTAAAAGTGAAGTATTCAACAAGTTCAAATAATTCAAAGCACTTGTTGAAAACCTTTCGGAAAAGAAGATAAATATTTTGAGATCAGATAATCGAGGAGAATTCACATCTGATGAATTCAAGGAATTCTACAAGGAAGTTGGTATTAAGAGGGAGGTCTCTACTCCCTACAATCCTTAACATAATGGTGTGGAATAAAGAAAGAACCGAACCATCATGGAAGCAGTGAAGGCCATGATTCATGATCAAGACTTACCGATGCATCTGTGGGAAAAAGAAACCATAACCATTGTGTTATCCCCCAGTTTAGGGATAACTAAGGAGATTATGTCTCGAGGCCCATAGGTCCTAGACATGGAGTACCGAGAGCCATAACGACTTGAGTATGGCCTTGGAGGGCCCATCTTCTCATTCTTCAACGCCTCCACTTTGTCAGCAACAACATCATTCGTCACCTTGGCCTGGTCCTGTAGTAGAGATGGATCTTGCTCCATGAGGTAATGAGTCCGGGTATCATGGTATGTGTCACTCTCATCCTCAAAACTTTTGAACATGTGCATTCAATTTTTTTTTCTTCTAACCGGTGCTTGGATCTTATACCTCTCCACTTGACCATATCTGGGGGAAATAACAGGATGCCCTAGTAAGTTGGTACCCATAAGTTTTGAGTTTCCATTGGGGGGATTCATGAGAAGCCACCGTCCGCTCCCACCATACTTACCACCTTCCATATTTTTCCCTCTCATCCATCCCATTACACTGGTCTGGGCATTGGGTTGGCCAAATATTTAAGGGTTGTACCTTACCTTGTGGGAAGAAGGGGCTAAAGGCCCAGAGGGTAAAAGTAGCTGGCAAAAGATAGAAACCAAAGAATGAAACCTTGAGATGCTTCACCCATGGATCCCCGAGAAAGCAGTAAAAATATTCTTAGCAAGAAAGAGAGGGACCCATAAAAATAATAAAACAAGACCTAGTTAGAGGATAGGGGGTATCATCACGAGCCAACCTATTAGGTCCATGGGCATGTAGTGGTATGACACTATCAACAACTGGTCACCATGCCATGGTAGTGGCTCTTGGTGGCATAGCCAAGAGAAAGGGGGTCTCATCACAAGCCAACCTTCTCATTTCCGTGAAATGCTTGTGGGTAACATTGCCACCACTAGTCACCACACCAGGGTAGTGTCCCCTAACTAGCTTCTTGAAAGAAAAAGCAATAAAAAAAGAAGAAGGCATGAATGGGCTTGGAAACATTTGCATCCATGACAGGTGCAGCTTGCCCTCTACAAAGGCACCCACAGGTAAGCCATACATTTCCCTGCTATCACTGCACCCCTTGCCCAAACATCCCTTACCACCTCATCCACTCACATGGCTTAGATTTGATTTCTCCCGGAAACATCCCACATCTAGTGAGCATTATCCCAATAGGACGTCCTAGCGTTTCCTCCAAACTTGGCTTGTAGATTAGTATAATGTCTTTAAGCCCTTGTCCGGGTAAAAAGGGTTTTATGCACATGTTTAATAAATTGATGATTAGATGTGATTGACATTGCTATGATCCCTGTGACTTATGAGCCCATGGAGGGCGTATCTATTGATGTTTCGAGACCATACCCGATGGACATGTACCCTTATGGACAGGTACACATGGGGAGATGATTAGTTCATACCTCCATGGGGTTGAAATCCCACCAGATGGATGCTGAGACCCCAATAGGGGACAAAGACAGATTAGAGGATTGCACTGGAGAAAAGGAGGACATTCCACCAGAGGTAGCTTGGGAGACCCATACCCAGGGGGGTTGTGCCATTTCCACTAGGACGTAGGCCTTGGAAGGCCCATGATGTCACCCAGGACACCCATGACACAATCCAGTGCTTATGGAGGTTTTGGGAAGCAGTTGTGTGCCTAGTGGCACATGTGGCAGGTTCCTGAGGCCCAAGAAGGCCTAACATTTTTCCCTAGGAGGCCAACGTCACCCTAAAAGGGAAACATCACCCTAAAAGGGCCTAACATCACCCTAAAAGGGCATGATGTCATCATTTATGTTTGATTTAGGGTTTAATTGTGACACTTAATGCAAAACAATATTTTTGATGTAAATTTGGCCATGTCGGCCTTTTTTGACCTAAAGTAAAATTAAAGGTCATTGGTATGGTATAAGTAGAGAGATAAAACTCTCATTTTCTCATAATTTTCCACTCACAGTTATGTGAGGTCTGAAATTTGTGGCCCTCATTAGGGTTTTGGACTGAAATTCTAGTGCGCACTTGTTGAAGGAAGGCTACTTTTGGTGAAATTGGCATTTTTCTTGGTGGAAAGTCTACAACTAGGGATTTGCTTGATGATGCTTGGTGAATGTAAGTAAAATTATGCAATTCTTCTCTTAATTGAATGGTTATGGTGTTTTACTTTGCATTTTGTTAATTTATGAAATTGCTAGCTCAAACCCTAGGGATCAAACACATGTTATTGTCCTTATTCTAATTTGCTATCTACCTACTAGATTGTGCCAAGGAGCCGTTTTCTTCTGAATCCATTGCTAGGGCCTTGCCATTGCAACACCCTAGCACTTGTTCTTCATCCTAGCTGATTTTACTTTTATCATTGAGTTAAAGGAGGAAAACCTACTAAGGCCTAGGGTTACCTACACCTTAGTAGCCGTTTTCCCCTAGGGTTTGGTGGTTAAAGCCTTGGCTTACCAACACTTCATCCATCAAATCCCTCTTGTCTTTGGCTCAACTACTATCATATTGCTCCTTAAATTCTTGCAGCCACTTGTTGACTCCATTTTCCCTATGAATGCACTGGTCTAGGATCTATCCCTTGAGTGTTTTGATCACAAACTTCAAACATCCAAATCTTTGAGCAAACTACTAACGCCTTTTAACCCTAGATTATATTGATCTACTAACCTTGTTGCTGCTACTATTCAATGAAGTTACAACCATATTTTGCAGAATTTAAAGCTTCTCTAAGCAATTGAAAATATTGACAGCCTTATTTGCTTCCAATGAATGTTGGTGTTATGATATTGATGATTAAGCATTCTTGCTCATTTTGAAGTTTCTCTAAAGCATTAATTGTGAAGTATTGTCTTGTGATTATTGCTGCAATACATATTGTTTACTTCATCAATATATTAGTCAATTGCTTTTATTGAGAAAGTCTCTGATTATATGAAGTGCTAACCAACAAGTGCTCTTGCAAATATAGTTTTATGTTGCTTTGTTCCGGGCAGGTGCACTTCTGGTTATTTATTTCTTTATTGGTTGTTTAACCGAAATTTCTGATCGGTGGTGACTTGTGAGAGGGAACATTTTACTTGGCCTTTATCCTTTGCCTTCTCAAAACCTTAGGTCACCAGGGACGTCTCCCCTTGGACTACCACCCTAAACAAAAAGAGACATCCTTTTGGGGTGACAGTGATATGAAGTCTCTCGTTACATCAATTTGTCTTCGTTTTCCTTTTCCCTTCTATTAAAGTACAAATTGAGCGATAACACGTTGTATATGTGCAGAACAAAAGTCCCCAATGTGTACTTGGGAACAAGACACCCGATGAATTGTTTATAGGTGAAAATCCATAGGTCAACCACCTAAGGGTATTTGGCTGTCACATATATGTGCATGTTCCCAAGGACAAGAGATCGAAGTTGGAACCTTAAGGAAACACAAGTATATTTGTTGGATATAGTGAGACATTGAAGGCATACAAAGTCTACATCACTGGTCACCGACAGATTGAGACTAGCAGATATGTCACCTTCGATGAGGGTACGACTTTCAATAGATCGTGACAGAATCATTCAGATGAGGTCCATGACGAGGAACCTGAATCTCCTAGAGTTGCAGATACATATGCAGGCGATGATGTTGTACTAGAAGATCATGATATGGAAGAACTACAGAGACCTGCAGATTCATCTCGAGAGATGAGTACTAAGAAAATAAGACCAACTTGGGATTGAGAAATTATTCAGGATGCAAAGAAGTATGGTGCTCCAGATGGATCCTTCAAAGAAAGGAAGAGACCACGACCATACTCTAGTTACATGGAATTGCTAAGTGACATTATTGATGCCGAGCCTACTAGTTATGAAGAGACCGCAGAGAAGAAAGAATGGAAGGATGCCATGATTGAAGAGTACCAGTCCATTGTAAAGAATGATGTTTGGGATGTGGTTTTGAGACCAAAAGAGAAGAAAATGGTAAGTTCCAAGTGGATTTACAAGACAAAGCATTCAACATATGGAGTGTCGAGAAGTACAAGGAAAGATTCATGGCACGTGGTTTCTCCTAGAAAGAAGGAATATATTATGAGGAGACATTTTCTCTTGTGGCGAGATACACTTCAATTAGAGATATACTTGTGATAGTTGGAGTAATGATGTGGAAGGTATACCAGATGGACGTGAAGACAACTTTTCTAAACAATGTAATATGAGAGGAACTGTATGTGGAGAAACCACAAGGTTTCGAGACACATGACAGTCAGACACATGTGTGCAGATTGAAGAAATCCTTGTATGGATTAAAGCAAGCACCTAGGGCATGGTACGACATAATTGATAGTTTGCTGATGAGCTTGGGATTTACCAAGACTAAAGAAGATTCCATCCTTTACTACAAGGTTGTGGATGGTGGACCAATGCTATTACTATTATATGTGGATGACTTGTTTCTAACAGGAGACGAGAATCTCATCACTGGGAGTAAGAGGAGGCTTTCTACATAATTAGAGATGAAAGACATGGGTATGATCCATTATTTCTTAGGTCTAGAGGTATGGCATAAACTAAGTGAGATTTTCCTTAACCAAGGAAAATATGTTGTAGAGATTCTGAAGAGATTCAAAATGATGGATTGTAAATCCATGCCTACACTGATGGTGACAAATATGAAGTTATTGAGTGATACATCTTCAGAGACAATGGATTTCACCATGTATAGAAAAATGATTGGTTCGTTGATGTACTTAACGAAAAAAGGCCAGATATATCTTTTGCGGTGAACACATTGAGTCAATATATGGTTGAGCCGAGACGTGTTCACTTGATTGCAACAAAACATGTGATGAGGTACCCAAAGGGTACAATTGACTATGGACTCAAATATGTTTCAGATCGTGAGATAATCCTGCAAGGCTTTACTGATTCAGATTGGGCCGATAGTGTTGCAGATCGGAAGAGTACATCTAGATGATTCTTCAGTTTGGGATCAACTATGATATCATGGTTTAGTAGGAAGAAGATGAGTGTGGCGCTCAATATGGCTGAGGTAGAGTATATAGCAACATGTTCAACTTACAACGAAGCAATGTGGCTTAAGAAGTTGCTTGCAAGATTGTTTGATCTTAAGTTAGAGGCGACTTGTATCTAGTCTGACAACCAGAGTTGTGTGAATTTTTCAAAGAACCTAGTGTTTCATGACAAGTCCAAGCATATCGAGATCAAGTACCATTATATCAGAGATATGGTGCAGAAGGGAGTAGTGAAGCTCCAATATGTCACTACATATGAGAAGATAGCAGATGTGTTGACCAAGCCTTTGTCGAGAATGAAGTTTTTGTACTTCATAGACAAGCTTGGTGTGGTCCAGAAGGACTTCCCTATTAAGAGGGAGTGATGAGTTACATATGCGATTCTAGGGAAACAACATCAACGTGTGGCAATAAAAATGGGTAGTCATTCATGGGAACGTTACTGATTGTGGCACCAATCAACATGACCTTGCACAAGGTCAGCAGATGTCGAGCCTTCGGGGCTAGAGAGTTTCCCACCTTTTCAAGCTGGAGGGCCAACCTATGTGGTTGGAGGTGTTTCCTAGCCTTGGGCTAGATGGGTAGTGTGTGCACACTACATCGAACTCCACCACCTTTTTTTCAAATTTTATCGAGGGTTAGAACCTCATTCGAGTTATATACCTCTATTGAGTGTTAGAATATCATTCGAGCTATATACCATGATTGAGGTCCATGTTATTTTTATAAAAAGAAAAAAACTTGTTGTGAATCATTTTTTTTTCCTTCACCATGACTAAGACACATAAAGACTTGATCCACATAATACCTCAATCCCACCTCTCCTCTGAAAACCACACCTACATCATGGTAAGTAACCCAAAATGTACATGTTTTTTTTTTATTGATTTTTTAAAAATAAATTATAAAACTTATACAATTAAATTTTAATTATTTTATTCAAATTTTATCAAATGGTAGTAGTTATGTTACCAGAATTGCAATTTTTTTAAAAATTTGATCGACTAACATTAATTATTCTAACAAAATTATAAATTTTTGTTTAAATTGTATCAACCAACAACATTTATGCTATCGATTTTATTTCTAACTATGTATTGACAAGCGTAATTGCTATCAATTTTTTTTCAATCCTCCATAATGCATGAAGGATTAAAAACAATCCATTCACACATGGTTGAATATAAAATCGACAATATAAATGTTGCCTTTTTTGTTTTAAGTTTGTTTAGCTGCAAAGAATCAATCGACAACATAAACACTATTGTTTTTTTTTTTCCAATTATGCACTGACAAGTAGAAATGTTGTTGGATTTTTTTTCAATCCTCTGGTAATCCACAAAGGAGTGAAAATTATTGACCAATTGATTATTGAAAACTAGCTTGGACAAATAGTACAATTCACATGTTATTGAGCGAAGATAGAATGAAAGCTTGAAAGTAGGCCACCCTACTAATGATCATCAGTTAAATGCACAAACTGTTATGACACAAAGGAGAAATAGATAGGGTTAAATGTATATGATATGACCCCAAGGGGGGAATATATGGGGCTAAATGTATATGTAATGTGTTAATATATATGTAATAGGGTTGGCCTAATAGTAAAGGGGCTTCATGTGCAACATTATTGTAGAGATGTGAATTGTGATGTATAAATGTATTTGGTTATGTGGAGGAGGTTCTCTTATTCTTTAAGGAGTTATTGTGTAACTTATCTATCTTGGAGTTGTGATTCACGCTCACATTCTGTACATGGTGTGTACTATTGTTATGTAATGATCCTAATGCTTAAAAATATCATAACAGAACATAAGTACACACCATGTACAAAATGTGAGCGTGCAACACAACTCCAAGATAGATAAGTTACACAATAACTCCTTAAATAATAGGATAACCTCCTCCAAATAATCAATTACATTCATACATCACCCATCTCCACAATAATGAATACATGATCTCTATATACACCTATTCACGCATGCACATGAGGCCCCTTTACTATTAGGCCAACCCTATTACATATATATTTACACATTATATGTATATTTAACCCCATATATGCCCCCCTTGGGTTCATATCATATACATTTAACCCTATATATTGCCCCTTTCGGTCATAATACAAACCCAACAATCAACCTATTTATCACCACCATTCACATAGAATGACACTTGCATAGGAAAAGCAATCAAAACTATAAATTATGTATCCATTGAAACAACACTAATCGAAATGCACTAACTGAGACACACTAACCGAGACATTGATCGTACAAGTGATTTTGGCATTGACACACTAAACAACTCACATGGCCAAAACTACCTCCCATCAATTATTGAGTGTGAATGGTGGAAAATTGATAGTCAACTGCCTTACAAATGACCAAAGGCTAATGCTCACTTGTTGACCCATCTCGATTACTACCTATATATGCACAAAATTCCACTTGCATAGGCAGACATACTTCCTAACAACTATAACCCCTCTCTAGTAACCCTTTAAATCATAAGTCTTATAATATTTATTCCTTATAACCCAAAATCCCTACTTCATAGATTCCCTTAACACATATAACCCCTATCCCCCGACACATATGATTCTTAACCCCTATAGAGCTGAATCCATGACTTGTCTGGGGTTTCATTTGGGCCTTTGTCTTTTTTCCTTGTGACTTATCTTGGCAACCTTGAGTTTTTGGTACATGGAAGGAAGGTGGTTTTTCTTCTCCATGCTACTCATGTCAAGGATACCGGGAAACCAAAAATTTGTTTGGTCTCTTCATTTCTTCCTTGTGCATGGGTAGGCTTGCTAATATGGGCTTGAAAATTGCTAAAAAATGTAAATTTTGTGATCAAAACCTCTCCTTATTTGACATTTTTTTTGTCTTTTTACCAAGTACTACCTTGTGTTCGCATTCCCTTCGCCTTATTTTCCGTGTTATTCTCCCCCTTTCCATTTTGCTTATTCTTCACTTGGTGTTTCATTTGGGCGTTTTCCTTCTTTCCTCGTGTAGGTGATGGTGCCAATGGTTATAGGGGTGATGGGGGGCTTGGTGTAGAGGACAATGAAGGTGACACTGGTCACATGGCTAGTGGTGCTACATGATTTAGATTTGCGGTTTTTTGTTATAGCCTAATGCTTGTGTCATTATTTTAGCCTAATGCTTTGATTTGTTCCAAATATAATTGTTATATATATGGATTTATGTTTTTTTTATATCTGTGTGAGATTTATAATTATATTTTGGACTTTATGATGAGTATTGAGTGAATGCATCATGGATATTTAATGTGCTATGTTAAATTAATTTTAAAAACATAATTCTCTCATTCTACATTTAATATGTTATATTAAATTATTGTAAAAACCATAATTTTCTCATTGTATATTGAACTTAAACTTATCTATCTTTTCTTATAAATCTTAGATTATCTAGAAAAAGTGTCTACATAATGTTGGTTTTCTACAATTTAAAATGTCAACAAACTATTTTGTGAAGTTTAGGAACAATTCAAAATCAAGTGCAACAAAAGTAGAAAATATGTAATCACCACAATTCACAAATATATATTTTTTATAATTTTTAAAATCCAAGAAATGAAAGCATGGCATGTTAAAATTAGCAAGTATCATTGTGTAATTGTTCAAAACTATAATGAAAATCATGTTTTTTTTTATAATTTAGAGTAATACAAATTTTATAGAGTTTGATTTGATTGTCTATAGATCAACTTTATAAAACTTTTAAGAGATATGGTCATGTATTTCTCCATCAAAATCTAGTCCCCACTATGTAAAGGGAGATTCAACAACTACTTGTTGCAAAAGTAAAGATGCAACTTTATGTTTCTCCACTGACATTTTCCAAGAATTTCAAATTCTTAGAAACTTATGACCATCAACAAATAATCTCCATTCTAAATTGTGATAAAATTTCTTACTACATAATTAATATCAATGAAAAATGTACATAAAAAAAAAAGTTACAACACATTTCTATAATCCCTAAATTAAAAAGATAGTTTTAATGTAAGTTTTTAAGTCAATAACATGCACACAAATTAAAGATGAAACAATACTAAAAAAAATGGAAATAGAATTAAATGAAAAAGTTATTAATGAGAAGTAGAGCATACAATTTTGTTGTATTCAATGGTTACATCTTTAATGGTAACAATTTAGCATATGAACTCCAAGGCCATAGTTGTATCTAATCTAATTGAAAAAATATAAGACATATGGTATACATTGTGTGTATATAACTTCACGTGCGAATATATTACAGGGTCTTCACTCATTGAACTTGTGACATAGAGCCTGCATTAATGGGATATTAAATAATACTCCTAATTTTACTAAATATGATAAATACCTCCCAAAATCCTTTTGTTTAACTCCCCTCCCAATACATATTTCCAATAAAAGAAACCCCTATTTTAACCAGATACTCCTTTTTATAGTCCCCAATACCTATAAACCCCTTGAGACTCTACATCCCTCCCCAATACCTACAATATATTGACCTTATTTTTCACAATTAAAAATTCCCATTTATGAATGGACGTTATAAGATATTGATCAACAAGGTGAAGCCCCCATGAAATACATTCAAGTGAAACATATACAAAAATTTCTAAATATTCATTTAATAAGATTTTACATAATTATACTTGATTAGTTTTTATTAAACAAAAGCACAATTTAATTTAATAATACTTGTAAATAATTAATGTAAATCCAAATTCAATGAGATAAACACTGCTAATCTAAAATTAAATGAACTTTTAATTCAATCTAATTTAATAAGCTTTAAATTGATTATAATTATAAATTAAAACTAATAAAACCAAATGTGTAATAGGTGCAAGGTGGCATTTTATAACTTTTTTTTTTCAGGATCTTGAAAATGTCAAATGCACATTCAAGACACTTCTTTCTTGTTATAATATATTTAGGCTTTTGATCATGTAATTATGTATGTATTTGGTAAAGTAATCCAGATATTTCATTATGAAATGTATATAGTAAGAGAATTTATGTACCAATGACTTGCCCAAATTGTAATTTTATTTAAATAATGAGATATTTTAATTTTAAAATATTGATGAGTATCACATCTTGTAAAAATTGTAATTTTATTTAAAAAAAATAGAAATTTGACGAGTCTTGAAGATATACCACTAAGCGACATTGTTTAAATAAACAATAAACAAAGCTAAATAAATATTGAGCATTATCTTATATTTTGATTTTCCTTAAAATATATTTTGTGTGTTTTTCTAATGATGTAGTTGTCATTGATTACCATCCATGCCAAGTCTTTTCCCAATCTAAAAAACTAATTAATAACAACCATTGACTAAATATAATTAAAGGCATAAGTAGTGAATATTTTACCAATCACAAAACCAATATTATGAAAGTGATGACAATGTTTAGCTACATATATTTAAAGCTATAATAGTTAGTTCAAAGCATTTATTTATATGGATATTTTTTTAACAAACAAGCATGACCCTAATGCATCCACCCACATCGTCAAAGATGGAGAAAATGATGGATTCCACCCTTAACCATCTTCAAGCTATTCAATAGAAATTGTAGATAAAATAAAATAACAATTACTCATGGTCAATATTTAGAATAAGAATGATCTTATTTTGGACATGTTGAAAAATCCATGATTCTTGTATCAGTTTCAACTCCAGACATTGAAGCCCAAGAATAGTAGGCACCTAAGAAGAGTTTAGAGGAGCTATAAAACACTTGTAGTGAGTCTAGTTCGATTATGAAGGATATTCTCTCAAACTTGAAAAACAAAAGCAATGAAGAAAACTATAGAGCAATAACAATAACTTTTATACATTAGAGAGAGGGGAGGAGAATAACGATAACTTTTATACATTAGAGAGAGGGGAGGAGAATAACAATAACTTTTATACATTAGAGAGAGGGTAGGAGAATTTGTTGAATTCGATGGAATAACCAATCATGATACTTTAATGTGATCGAGAGTTTGAATGATCTCATTTTTCTCAATGTGGGAACAAAATTTTGGAAGATATGGAAGTAAGGTCCTCTCACTCAAAATTTTGACATATAAATGAGGCCTATTTATATGAAACAATTTTTTCTAATCCAAAATAATGAAGGAAAAGAGAATTATTCCAATTTTTTTTTTTTTTTTATTGTTAATCAAACAAAGAGAATTAAATCTAGTAAAAAAATGCTTATCAATGAATATTCACACATAAGTTTGTGGTGGCTATACAACACTTTGGCAATAGCAACAAGAAAAATATTATTTTCTTTATATCATATATTTCAAAACCATATAAGGGACACACATAAGTATGTTTCTATGTTTTTTATTAAGAAAATTGTATAATAGTATCCATGTGTTAGTTGATATAGTAGAATCCTTGTCAATCATATCCATATATTGGGATCTAAGATGACCGTTACTTGATGTAGAAGCATCTATAAAAAGACTAAATATGCAATAAATCACAACATAGAGGGATGCCCACATAGAGTTGAGATCACTTTCAAAAGGGAACATGTGAAAGGAATGCACACCCTAGAGGAGAGTGTGAAATAATTTAAGTACACTAGGTATGGTTCATGAACATGATAGTAAACTGTGTGCATGACAAGTGTGACATATACGTGATAGGGAGTGTGTATGTTGAGAAAGAGTTGAAAGAGAAGTTGGATGAAAATTTATACATATAGAGAGTTCAAGTGTATAAGAGGTTAGGAACATATGGTATATGCACCTTAAAGAGGAGCACATAATAGATTAATGCACAAGAGGCATATAAGTGTAGAGAGATTACACTAAGAGTGTTGCATTAGGGAAGTTGATGCAATTTGCATGGAAGGTGAAGTGTTAGGAAAATAAGTGTAG
>JASDQU010309057.1:59908-87054 GCA_032191745.1 Picea mariana
TTTTTTTTGTGTCTGGAGGAATCAACAACTAGTTGGGCACGTGCTCGCGTTACACGTGGCCGTGTTATCCAACTGCTACCACTATAACCTCCAGGTGTGCCCACGATGCCCCTTACGCGGCACACAAGGTAAGTCGGGGGGAATTGAACTCGAAACCTCATAGAACTTCATTTTCACGGCACTTGCCAATTGAGCCGCCCCCCCGGGGGCTATATTTAATATATTTTAAAAACAAACACAAACATAAAAATAATCTAAATGATTTTTAATTATATAAATATACATAAAACACAAATAGAAAAACACAATCTGACCAAGCAAGAAAATATATTTCAAATAGATAGATGATTAACATGTAAAATAATGCAATTAAATATTACATTCACACATTGCAAAATAAGTTAGTGCACCGACTAGATTAACCTAAAAAATGGCCTATAGTTTACTCATTTGGCCAATGGGTTATGGGAATGCAAGTCTCCATAATATGTTCATGGTCAACTTTGGCCATCTTCCATCTTCTTGATTCACCTCTCTCCACTTTGATTTCGATGAGTTATATTTGAGATTCTATCACCAAATGAATATCTTGGAAAGACATATATTCAAGAATAAAATCTCTATAGATAACATGATCTGTGTGTTTTTTCACTTTTTCAAAAAAGTGACCCATCACAACCATGTTGCTAATCTAGTATGTGTAATCTCCATATTGATACGGTTTTGCCAACTTTCTTTTTATTTGTGTGCATCACATCAAATAGCAGGCCACATTCTCTTTACTGCCTAAAATATTTGTAGAGAATATAATCAACGCATGTTTTTTCACTTTTTCAAAAAAGTGACCCATCACAACCATGTTTCCAATCTGGTATGTGTATTCTCTATTTTGATACAGTTGCACCAACTTGTTTTTATTTTCTTGCATCACATCAAATAATAGGCACATTCTCTTCATTTCTCAGCAATGACAACAAATACATTACCTGCAACCAAAATTCAAAATATTAATCAATATATGTTTTCTCAAGTTTGAAATATTGAATATTAAGTTGAAGAGGCCAAACAAAACTCCATTAATATATAATTATTCCATTAATCAAGTCACATACCTTCCCTAACAACATAAAAACTAATTCATGATCTAGTCAAATCACAACCTCTTCAATGTGCATCTCTTTCCATGTTGAAATTGGATGTGGCCCCTTTGGATTAAGAGGGACATATTTCCATTGTTTCACATATCCATAATTTTCACATTGATCAAGTGCACATCTCTCTGCATCAATGCAAAATCCCCCCAAAAATGTGCACTTTCTTATCTCAATGGCAAAGATGTCACCCATGCCTTTACAAAAAAAGTGTAATCCCTTTGTACTAGATATAGTTTTGGGATACCAAGGAATGGATATATTCACATTGCTAAGTTCAACATTCTAAATAAACTAGATCATAAATATCAAATATAATTTTTCTATTGAGCACGTGTTTTGGAGTATGTTGAAAATTTGAGCTTCAATTTTCACACTGTAGTCTCGTACCTACACACCAACCCTCTTGTTTGTGACCTTCATGGCCTAAATGTAATTTGCATAATTCAAATACTTTAGTAGATAATTTGAGTTGGACTATATCATGACTCATTTGGTACCTCCTAATTTCTCATTCACACAAGCACTCACGTCATCATGTTCACCCTTTCCATGACCCACTTAAAAAAAGCTCCAAGTATGTCTAATTCATGTCTCCTTATGAAATTGACTCAACCAGTAAAAAGAATTTGTCAATTTGAATCGCCTTGTGCACCCATCAGACCAAATACATTGTTTTGTAAATGTTATCTCATTCTTTTTGAATTATTCCTAGATCAAACCAAAGAGATTATGAAGAGACAATATGTTGTGCTCATGATTACCACCAACATAAAAATGGTACTCAAATATGTCGTGTGATTCTAGATTGCTATCCCTACCATCAATTCTCACACATGCATGTTTATACAAGACATGCATGAATATAAACACTTGCACATACAAGTCATCCATTAGTAAAATTTTAATTTTAGTGCACAATACCATATAAAATAAAAAATTGTATATGTGGAAATTACACACAGAATACTTGAAAAAATAATACCTAGTTAGAATAGTAGTACTCTCTTTGTATATATCTCCAAGGAGAAAATGTGTAATTCTTGGTGCAGTCGACCACTAATGAGATTGTTCTCGTCTTGAATACCTCATGAGATTATTTGAATTAGGAAGATTGCAACCTAGACCTATGAGTATGTTTAATATATTTATAAATTTGACCTTGAAACTTTCCCATGTATCTAAAACAAGGATATCATCCTCAAGCAAGTCAATATTCTTAGTGGCCACACCTGAAAAAAGGATGGATTCATAGTAATATACTCATATATCCTCCATGTGATCTAGGAGGATCCCCACACAAGGAATTATTATTTTTCATACCATGGAGAAGATCATTAAAATGCTAATTAATGATAAGTGGAAAAGAATAATTAATCAATCATGAATGATTTAATTGTAATAAATGATTAATACTTGAAGTGAGTTGGAAAATCTCACTTATTATTCATTTAATTGTAAAAATGGGAAATTAGTTGTGAGAATCCAACTCACAAATTAGTTTCCTAATTTCAAGGGGAAAAAAAAGAGAGGAATACTTGGAGTGAGTGGAAATGTCACTTATTATTTGTAAAAATGGGAAATTAGTTTTATGTGAGAATCCAACTCACAAATTAGTTTCCCAATTTTAAGAGGAATTTAGTTTCCTAGTCATAAGGAAGAAGTTAAGGGTTTCATGAGTTGGTTTGGACTCTTCCTCACTTTATTACAAGTAGATTCCTAGTCTCAAGGAGGAAGTTAAGGGTCTTTCTCATTTTTGTCCTTGGGTAGGTACTAGATCCTAAATTCATGGATCTTGTGTTTTTGGATTATGGAGCTAGGAAAAATTATTTAAACCCCTATATTGGGAGATATGTTGGGAAGGGATTTTGGAGAGAATCAAGCAATCATGCTTGTAATTTGTAAGCCCCTTAATTGGGAGAGTTGAGCTCCTTATTGGGAGAGTATGTGAGCCCCTACATTGGGAGAATTATGCCCCACATTGGGAGAGCCTTGTTGCCCCTTCATTTGGGAGAAGATGTGTCCCTTTTTATGTAAAGGAGAATCAACCCCGTATTGGGATAAGCAATGAAGAGATTCGTATTCCAGCGGATTCAGAGACATAGACATACTGGTGAACTCCCTTAAAAATGGTTATCTCTTGTCATGTGTTGTTCTTTCATCTCAAGTTTCCTTATGTATGCTTTATTTCCACAATTATGTTTTATTAAATGCATTAAGTATTGGATTATTAGACAAACAACATATTTCATCAAGTTATATTCAATTTGGATTCAAGCCTTCTTAGCACTTCAATTTCACCTTTAATGCAATCAGTTCAATAAAAACGATCTTAAATCTGACCTTTAATGGAGTGGCCTAGAACTGAGTAAAGATTGGTAATATGGTCATCCAAGTCTCAACAACCTCTCCTGTAGTTCCAACTAAGTCCACATAAATTAATTTTAAATAATATTCACCTCTTTTGACACTTAGAGTATCAAGGTCATCCAATATTTCTTTTAAGCATTTTATTATTTTTATCCAACAAGCCTTTAATTGTTTATTACAAGTCAGGGAGGGTAAGTCTTCTTATTTTCTTTTATGCTCGATCATATTTGAAACTTTTATCACAAAGTAATGATTTCTCTTTATAAAACCCTTAATCAATTTTTACATCAGCTTCCAGGGACTGTTTTAAATTTGACATTTTTTATGCCAAAGCAATAAAATTGTTTGTTAATTCCCATGTCTCAAGAATTAGAGACATTCTCATATGAATACTCTTTCCAATATAATGTTTGACAGCCACAATTAAACTTGATGTCCCTTTCAATTTACAACTAGAATCTCGTGTGTTGTCCAAAACCTTCCATGGATTCATAGAGGCAATTTGACTTGCAAATATTGGAGGTGGCATCAATGTGATTTCCAATTCTTTAATTAATTATTTCAACTAGGCATTTTCGTTTTCCATGTTGTCAACTGATACTTCGAGTGCTTCCCCTGTATCTTTGTGGATGCGGGAAATTCTGGAAGGTGGTACACCATTGAGATTTAACTCAAAATTGGACTTCCCTTGAATCCTTTTATTCTTTGAATGGGTTTTTTCGAAAATTATATTTTTAGAACTTCTGTCGAACAAGGCATTTTGTACTGTAAAAGATTCTTCTTCTGAAAATATTTGTTCTTGAGTTACAATTTCAACTACAACATCCCTGCTCTCTTGAATTCTATGTTCATCATAATGAAACTATATATTCGCAGTATCAACATCCATATCCATGTCTTTAAGAAAAACCTCATATTCAGGTACAAGTTTTTCTACCTCTTCTTGGGAACTTTGTCTTTTTCTTTTAATCTGAATCTTATGAGACCACTCCAATTTCACCTTCGGAGGTTTTTTGTCACCTCCATCATTAGAGTTATTGGTCGAATACTTCTTCTGTCATGGTGCTGCTGATTTAAATTTTTTCTTGGGTAGGCCGCTTCTTTGTGAAACATTGGGAGAATGAGCACTTATTTCATTAACCACTCTTCCCCTCTATTTGTGCTGGTATGTGGTACTAACGATAGTTTTAATATCCTCTAATTTCTTCTCAATAATTTTTTTGGTGGGTTTTGTCTATCACCTTCTTCCTCCTCAAATAAAAATGTATTAGCAAGTGATGTTCTGAAACCAACATATGTCATATGGTCTGAGAAAAAGTGATTGGGGTCGAACCCCTTGATTTATTCTGCAAACTTTAAACTGTATTGATCCAACTGTACTACAAATTCATTGATTTTTGAAATATTCCTTAACTGAATTTCTCCAACTTTCCATGGCAAAGGAATTAATTGTTTCTTTCTTTTATCATGAAAGAAATGTACTCGAAATATATATTGTCTGGCCACCTCTGTAACAAACATTTTATCAGGAACATAGTATGGGAGATAAAAAATCCTTTCACGAGAACAATATATTCTCACAATACTGCAGTGTTCCATATTTTCAATACTCCCCTTTTTTTCCAGGAAGGTTGATGCTTCCAAGGACAATTTGGATGTTTTCGGTTCGAAAAAAAGTTTCTTTAAAGAAGAAACAAATCCATTATAAAATTAATAGAAATAATAAGTATCCTTTTGTTTCCATAAGGCTTGGTACCACATTGGTACTGGGTCGATTAAATAGTCAACTCGTCTTCCCACACTCAGACCCTTAAATATATGACAATAAGTAATAAAAAAATATAAAATATGAGAACATATAAAATCTCTCGTTTTTCTTGAAAGTTGATAATTGAGAAGAAATTTCTCTATATATGATCTTTGCCCAGTCGAAGATTGCTTGTTCATGAAATCTGAAATGTAAAATATAAAGAGCCAACCGAGGAATAGTGGCTATATAATCTTGACCTGTCACTTTGGAAAAAGGCCATGCTATCTCTTGATAGGGGTTTTTCATAGAACTGACCTGAATATTATATAGGTATCGAGGTATTGTTGTTGGATCTTCAAGATATTCTTGCAAGAGTTCTAGTCCACTGTATTTTTCCTTCAAGAAGCTTATGGCTTCATCTCCCTTGAACATGATTGTTGGCTCATGAAGTTTTAACATTCTCTTGAAGAATGATGGCGATAAAGAAATGAGAGACTCTCCTTGGAGCTGGATCATCGTCCAATTTTGTTCAAATTTATCAACACACTAGGAAACTATCTCTCTGGAATCAAAGACTTCAGGTACACAACCTACTAAATTAATTCCTGATGTCCAAATTTTGTTTTCATTTCTTTCTGGTAATGGAAGAGATGAATAGTAACAATATGACGTCGGCCACTGGAATATTTGTTCCTCCCTCCCAAACAAATTCAGAGTATCACCACAAAATTGTTCTCTTATTCTCATTGTCATTTTGATTAAGTTGGTGAATTCTTGTACAATCACTTTGAGACGTTAATTTCAAAGTAAAACTCTTTTTGATAATATAACTCGAAGATTTTTTTTCAAATGAAGGATTAATGAAAATTAAATTTGAGTTAATGAAGAATTGCCTTGAGAAGTCTGATATTAATAACGACCTTTCAATATTTTAATTAGCTTTTCTCCTCCGTAGAATTAGCAATAAATGTATCTCAGGTAAAGTGACAAGATAATACATATATTACGGCAAAGTATCAGATGTTCACGATAAGAACTATTAGAATGGAAGTGAACCCACGGGTTTGCCAACCCACAGTGAAAACACAAAAAATTGTTAAGTATGGGATTGTATCGGTCAGACGTTAAGAGAAGATAATTTTCAAGAGTAAATACAAATGAACCAATGGTGAAATAAAAAATTTGCTAAGTGTTGAGTTATTAAGAGAGTAAAGAAAATTTCAAGAAAATGACTAAGTGTCATAAATTGGTCAGTTGGGCATGTAGTGAAAACAATCAAATGAATCAAAGAAGTGGTTCAAACCCACCAACCCATGGTGAAATAAAAATGTTTCTAAGTTATCCTGCCTCCCAACTGGGGGTGATTTCCTTTCCTCACCCTCAGGTGGTATAGTGTAATATAAGGGTTGAGGAACACATAGTGAAATTTGATGATTGCAGGGTTTTAGACTTCACATGACAATGTAACGAACCCACAAATTAATCACGAATATTCTAAGTATGGTACCTTTTGGTGATAGTGGAGTGGAAAGGTGCATTTTAAGGGAGGCAAATGTTACAAATAGGCTCATAAACCTACCATAACTTGAAATTTTTTCTATAGGAACATGATATAATAAAGGGAGAGACTCAAGACTTTAAATATTTTAAGATAAAAAAAGCTCCAATTATGGGATAGCAACCCCCTATGGGTTACTAAGAATCCAAAATCTCACCCATTAAGCATGGAGTCAATATAAGGAAAAATTTGAAGAATAAAGGATGTACATAAAAAAAGATAAAACTATGTACAAATGATTACAAGATTAATCAAGAGAATAAAATTTTAAGATGTTGTCCATTGACTGACAACATCTGAACTGTTCTCTTCACGTCTCTGAGAAGACAAGAATTGTATCCCAAGACCTTTTCAATCACATAGGGGCCAATCCACAATGATTCAAATTTCATGTGCAAAGAATATTTCTTCTTAGCTTTGTTCCACAACAATACTTATTATCCTTTTTGAAAATATTTGGTTGAAGCACTTTGATAAAAATATCTTTTTTTTTTTTTCTTCAGATTGTTGCCTTTGATTTATTTTTGTCAATGCCTCATTACTTTGTTCCTCCATATGCATAAAATAATTATACCTTCTTTGTAGAGGAGATATTTATTCTGTGTCTTCAGAGTTTACATCATATGACAAGGCATTCAGCTCCAGATGAATTGAAATTTTTGTTTCTTTCCCATATACTAATGCATATGGTGACAACCTAGTGCTATCTTTTGGTGTCAGTTTACTGGCCCATAATGCATCTATTAATTTTGCAAGCCAATTTCTTTGATTCACATAAATTGTTTTCTTAAGGATTTGGATCAATGTTTTGTTTGTAGATTCAGATAAACCATTTCCATGGGGATAATAGTTTGAAGATTGTCCCATTATTATAAAAATTTCCCCACAAATTTTGGTGAACTTTGATCTGATAAATATTGATCCATTGTTTGTAATAATTTTCTATGGAAATCCAAATCTTGATAAAATATTCTCTTTGAGGAAATTTATGAGTTCTTCTGAATCAACCTTCTTGAGGGCTACAAATTCTTGCCACTTTGTAAAATAGTCGGTTGCAGTAAGAATGACCTTTACTAGACTTAGGATTAATTGAGCCAATGAAATCAAGTCCCCACTGTACAAAAGGTTCTTCAATTGTTACATATGTTGATGTTACGATAACTGCGAGAGGTATCAATCTCTACATGTAACCATTGATGAGACTAGAATATTTCGAGAAGTAAGAGAAACCCTAAATAGTTGAGTAATAACCCTAGAAGACAAGTCGGATCAAGAGAATAATTTATTTTAAATTATTAGCCTCCAAATTTGGCCTAGTTAGGTCACTTGGAGGACTATAAATAGAGGGTGCTTTAGCTCATTTGCACTCACTCATTCTCACAACCGCATAAGGACCAGTGGTGCGCATGACTGGTGAAGAGTCGCAACTACTTCAGTGGTGACTTGGTATTTGGTTATGGTTTGGACTTTCTTCTTGGTATGCTAGCTTTGGAGAGAGGTACACTACCTTGGTTGTCTATTAGTGTTGGGTATGTGTTATATTCTTTGCAATTTTTTTTCCTCGGGAAACATGTCACCTGCATCGAGAAACATGTCACGTATTTAGGTGGTTTTTCGGCACATGGTTTTTGCCAGTGGTTTTCTATTTCCGGTTAAGGAATTAGGGTTTTGGCCTAATACAGGTCATTGGGTTAGGGTTTTGGATGCCACTGGATCCTATATGTATATTGTATTGTAAACAATGTATCACAATGAATGAATATAGAATATGCTGGTTTTCTCGGTTTGGGTTTCCAGGGGAAAAATCTCTGTGTAATGTTTGTATTTGCCATTGTATCTTTTCTGTTCTTTTTCTAAATATTTGTTTGCAGTAGAAATTGTACGAGGTTAGAATCTACAATTAGTTCTAGTGATTTCTTCCAGAATTATTTTGTCTGTCAAGGTTAAGGTGCTCGGGGGTGGCCTTTGTGCCTATGGTTGGGTGACAATATTGAGATATTGTCTATGGTGAAATGAGAAAACCTATTATTTTAATAGGTTACGGGCCCACACTATCTTCGGACAGTTTAACCACTGGAAGGTAGATTGGGATGATTTTCTCAGTTGTAGTCAGAGTTTTGCTGCAACAACGAAACCCTAACCCTCTTTTTGAGGAACCTTAAGTGAAACACTTGACCTAATTCCTAGATATCCTAGTGCACCCTAACCAAGTGCATCTCCTAGTACTCTCACTAATCCAAGGCATCAAGTTTGATTTTTTGGTCAAAGTCAAAGGTTGACCAATTCAATGTCAAAGGTTGACCAAGTCAAAGAAATCATGACTTACTATATGAAGTCAGAAAACAAGGTAGAAGGGGATTTAAACTTCAGAGCATGGAAGACAAGGATTGACCTCGTCCTTGCCAAGAATAAAGTCCTAGATATTGTGAAAGGGAATATCATGGAACCATAGTTTGAAGCATGGAAAGAGAAGGAACCTTAGAACGTTGCAACATTGGAGAAGTTCAAAGATAATGACATAAGTGCTATGAGTATCATAGTGGAATCTGTAAAGGATCACTTGATACCCTGTATTTCTCATCTTGACTCATCTAGGAAGATGTACGATTCCCTAACAAACCTTTTCTCAGTCAGAAATATTGGACAGGTGATAATTTTGAAGAATGAAATCCACGACATAAAGATGAAAAAGGATGACACCATAGATTCATACTTTGTGAGGATTTCTCAGTTGAGAGATCAAGTACACGCTATTGAAGAAGCCATCCCAGAAAAGGAAGTTGTGAACATAACACTCAATGGTATCTCTATATCATGGGATGCATTTTCTGCAAGCATGAATACAAGGAAGGAGTTTCCAACGTTAGAATAAATTTGGACCCATTGTGCACAAGAAGAGACAAGGTTAAGCTCCAAGGGAAAAACCTTAGAAGGAAGAAGATGCTCAAGCCTTTGCAACAAAGTTTAAAAGACATGGAGGTAAGAAAATATTTGATTCAAGAAAGAAGTTCAAGAGTGATATGTCAAAGGTACAATGCTTTGAATGCCATGACTATGGCCACTACAAAAGGAATTTTCCTAAACTAACAAGGAAGAGAAGAGAGAGACATCACACATCAACTGCCAATGATGAAAAACCCTTAAAGAAGACAAATCATGATTAAGCATATTTATTCTATTATTCGGATCTTACTGGAACCATTGAAGATGACATGTGGTTGATCGATAGTGGAGCTTCAAGGCATATGACAAGTGATCGTAAGAATTTCTCAAGCATGAAGGAAAATGAGACACCTCATAAAGTAGAGCTTGGAGACAAGAAATCTTATTCATTCAAGGGAATTGGATAAGCTACTATCAAAATGGAATCATGCAATTCTATCCATCTTAGTAATGTTTTATATGTTCCTGGTTTGAAAAAGAATCTAGTATGTATTTCCTATTTGGAAGAGAAAGAAGATAGACTAGCTTTTGTGGATGGAAAAGTTATTGTATGGTCTAAAGACTCCAATATAGAAAACTCTAGAGTTATTGGAAATTGTGAAGGAAGGTTATATAATCTCCTAGGTTAGAATACTCAAGCCCTAGTACATGACAAAATCAACCCTAGTGAGTCATGGCATAGAAGGTATGCTCACCTTCACTATCAAGCCTTGCCATCCTTGAAACAAATGGTTGTAGGCATACCAAAGTTATAGTCAGTACATAAAGGTGTGTGCAGAGGATGTGTACTTGGGAATAACATTAAGAAACCTTTCCCAAGAAGTGAGAATAGATCCAAAGGGATCTTATAACTAATTCATTCATATGTATGTGGACATATGATAGTGAAGTCTCTAGGAGGATCTCTTTACTATGTAACGTTTATAGATGACTTCTCAAGAAATACATGGTTGTATATGTTAAAGACTAAGGATGAATTATTTATCAAATTCCAAGAATTCAAGCTAAAGTAGAGAACCTAATAGATAAGAAGATCAAGACAATAAGATCTAATAATGGAGGAGAATACATCTCCAAGGAGCTTGTTGCCTTTTGTAAAGAATCTGGGATTAGGAGGGATCTCATTGTCCCTCACAATCCACAACAGAATGGTGTGGTTGAAAGAAAGAATAGAACCATTGAAGAATCAATCAATGAAACGATGAATGATAAAAAATTATCTATGTTCCTATGGGGAGAAGCAACTATGACAGTTGTTTATGTTCAAAATAAAAGTCCACATAGAATATTGAATAACATGACCCCTGAAGAATCCTTCTTAGGAAAGAAGCCAAGCATTGAACACTTAAGAATATTTGGATGTCCTGTATACATTAATGTTCCCAAGGATAAGAGAAAGAAGTTGGAACCCTCAGGAAAGAGAGGAATATTCATTGTTTACAGTGAATAATCAAAAGCATATAAAATCTATGTTCCAGGTCAGTAGAAGATTGAAATAAGAAGAGACATAAATTTTGATGAAAGGATTGCATTTAAGAAGTCTATAGAAGAACCTATAGAATCCAACGAAGAAGAGGAACATGAAAATACCAAAAAAAATAAAGTACATGTTCTCTATAACAATCTAATGAAGAACAAGAACCACCACATGAATCTGTGGAACCAACTATTATACCTAAGATAAGAAAAAGACCATCATGGCTTGAAACTACTTTGCAGGAAGAAGAAAAGCATAAGGCTCCCACTGGTACTTTCAGACAAAGCAAGAAACCCAAAAGGTTCACTAGTTATGCGACACTCATGAACAGTTTGGTTAATGAAGAATCTTCCACCTTTGAGGAAACAATTAAGAAGAAAAAATGGAAGGAGGCCATGATGGAAGAATACCACTCCATCATGAAGACTGATGTATGGGAAGTTGTGCTGAGACCTAAAGAGAAGTATGTAGTCACTTCAAAGTGGGTTTATAAGGTAAAGCATGTTGTAGATGGAAGTATTGATAAGTACAAGGCGATATTTGTGGCTAGAGGATTCTCCCAATAGGAGGGAGATGATTATGATAAGATGTTTTCTCCGGTTTCCAGATATACATCTATAAGAGCCATAATATCTCTAGCATATTCCATGGGTTGAAGCTTACATCATATGGATGTAAAGACCACCTTTCTCAATGGAGTGATTGAGGAAGAAGTATATATAGAGCAACCTCAAGGTTTTGAGGTACACCCAAAAGAAACCCGTGTATGAAAATTGAAGAAGGCCTTGTATGGACTCAAGCAAGCTCCAAGAGCTTGGTATGCATGCAATGATAGTTATTTGACAAGACTTGGATTTTCCAAGAGTCATGCTGATACAAATATCTATTACAAGGTTTTAAACAATGCACCTGTTATTCTACTATTAAATGTTGATGACTTGTTCCTAACAGGTGCATAGCCTTTCATTATTCAGTGTAAGAAGGAGCTATCCATTGAATTTGATATGAAGGATATTGGTCTCATGCACTACTACTTGGGACTAGAAGTGTGTCCGAAGCGTGGTGAATTATTCCTAGGATAAGGGAAGTATGTTGTAAATATCCTTCAAAGATTTGGGATGATGGATTGCAAATCCATGGAAACTCCCATGGTAACAGATTTGAGGAATTTGAGAGACTCTGATTCTGATCTAATAGACTCGTCCATGTACCAACAAGTTGATAGGCTCCTTGATGTATTTGGTAAATAATAGGCCAGACATATGATTTACTGTGAACATGTTGATCCAGTTTCAGGTGGAACCTAGACAAGAGCATTGGGTGGCTGCAAAGCATATATTGTGATATATTTGTGGGACGATAATGTATGGTTTGATATATGCCTCAAATAGTGAAGTGAAGCTGCATGGATTTACCGATTCATATTGGGAAGGGAGTGCAAAAGATAGAAATAGTACTTCTGTACAATGTTTCAGTTTAGGTTCTGCTATGATTTCACGGGCTAGCAGAAAACATAAGTCTGTTGCACTCAACACTGCGGAAGAATAATATATTGCAGCTTGTGATGCTTGTATGGAAGTAGTGTGGCTTCGTAAGTTGGTTTCTGGACTGTTTGATCAGGTGATGGATTCGACCATGATATATTGTGATAACCAGAGCTATGTGAAGCTCTTAGAGAACCCAGTGTTCCATGACATGTCAAAGCACATTGAGATCAAGTATTATTTTCTCCGTGATAAAGTATATAGGGGAGAAGTAGTTCTCCAATATATCTCCATTGATGAGTAGATTACTGATATTTTGATGAACAATTTTCCCAAGATAAAGTTTTCATACTTAAGGGACAAGCTGGGGCTCATGGAGATTGCTCCCTTGGTTGAAAGGGAGGAGATGACTTCCTCGGTTGGGGGGGAGCACTGATATGAGGCATCATGGACTGTTAGTGAGCTGGAGATCTGTATCATGCTAGTACAACTTAGTGATGGTCATACAACTTAGAGACGATGCTTGCATCATGCTAGATATGATCATGGTAGTACAACTCATATATGATACAGATGGTAGGAGTTGTTGATATAGTGGCATGAGCATAATGCTAGTACACATTAGAGGTGAACATACAACTTAGAGATGATGTTTGCATTATGCTAGTTATGTTCACACTAGTACAACTTAGATACGATGTTGGTGAGCCACATCATGTTAGACATGATCATGCAAGTACAAATTAGAGGTGGCATACAAATCATATATGATGCATTGGTATCATGCTAGATATGTCATGCTAGTATGACTTAGAGATGATCATACAACTTAGAGATGATGCAGGAGGGATCATGTGATGCTAGATATGATCATGTGAGTACAACTTAGAGATGATCATACATATTAGAGATGACACAATGAGGCACTGATATACATCATGCGAGTTCAACTTAGATGTGGCATACAACTTAGAGATGATGCTTGCATCATGCTAGTTATGTCATGCTAGTATGACTTAAAGATGATGTAGTTGATACTGATCCAGATCATGCTAGTACAACTTAGATATGATGCATAAACATCATGCTAGTATGACTTAGAGGTGATGCAATTGATGACATTTTTTGATGCAGGATGATATCATATGATATGATTGTTGTGGATACTTTATGTCTCTAGACAATAGTTGTATGCTACCGTGGTGGATGTGATCCATTGGTAGTGTCTGTATGTCACTGGTTAGTAGTTGTGTGCTACTAGGAGTGGTTTCATACCATTGGAAAGTAGTTGTATACTACTTGGATAGAACAATTGTGTTCTATTGGATGACATTTTGATTTCCATGGAGGCTATCACTAGTGTTGTATAGTGATGTTGGTGCTCGTGATTTGATTTGTGTGATCATGAGATAACCTATGTGTCTATTTGTGTTTCTACTGGCTGAATGGTATGTTTGTGCTCAAGACCATTTCCTGTAATACCTCCCTAGCTAGGAGGGAGTGTTGATGTTACGATAGTTACGAGAGGTATTAACCTCTACATGTAACCTTTGAAAATACTATAATATTCCGAGAAGCAAGAGAAACCCTAAATAGTTTAGTAATAACCCTAAAAGACAAGTTGACTCAAGAGAATAATTTATTTTAAATTATTAGCCTCTAGAAGAAGAAGTCGACCCAGTTAGGTCACTTGGAGGACTATAAATAGAGGGCACTTGATCTCATTTTCACTCACTCATTCTCACAACTACATAAGGACTAGTGGTGCACATGACTGGTGGAGAGCTACAACTGTTGCAGTGGTGACTTGGTGTTTGGTTATGGTTTGGAATTTCTTCTTGGTACGCTAGCTTTAAAGAGAGGTACACTACCTTGGTTGGCTATTAGTTCTAGTGATTTCTTCTGGAATTATTCTGTCTATCAAGGTTAAGGTGCTCGGGGGTGGCCTTTGTGCCCATGGTTGGGTGACAATATTGAGATATTGTTTATGGTGAAACACGCACATCTATTATTTTAATAATAAACTACAATGACATTACTGCTCTTTTCATTTTTCCATAAAATGTTTGACAATAAATACACTTTCTGATCATCACATTTGAATATTTAAAAATGGTTGGCCAGTAATAGCCTGCTCTCATAATTCTATGTGTTGTAGATGTAGGTGAAAAATGTCCTCCACAAATGCCTTCATGAAATTTATCAAGCACCTTTTGGGATTTCATTGAACCAATACATCTTAGAAACATCCCATCAAAATTTCTTCGAAAAAGTATTTCAACAACAAGTACATTTTGGTTTTGTTTCATCTTTAATGCCCTTCTTTCTTTTGGAGACATGCAATTTGGGAATTGGACAGATTTTAAATAGAAATTGATATCCTTATACAATTTTGTCATGGATGAAGAAGATATCGTTGAAATTAATATAACCCCATTTAGTGAATCTGTCCCTGCCATAAGTTTGCACAACCCCTGTCCTTTAACTACTTTCAATGGCTTGATCTCAATGTCATATTTTTGAATTTTGGCAAACCAATTTTCCCATTTCCCTTCTCTCAATTGTTGATTAAGGATATTTTTTAGTGGAGATGTTGGAACATATGATATAACACGAGATGACAAGATGTAAGTTCTGAAGTGTTCCACCACTTTAACCAAAGAAAGAGTTTGCTTCTCTATTTTGAATATATCAACTCATAGCCATGTAAATTTTTACTCATAAAAAATATTGGAAGTTATTCTCCTTTGAGATTCCTTTGTGTTAAAATAGAAGCAATGGTCTCTTCTGAAGAAAAATAATATATAATAAAATCTTGATCAAGGTTTGGACTAACAAGAATTGGAGCTGAAGTAATTGCATGCTTGATATTGGTGAATTCTCTTTGAATTTCTTGTGTCCATTCAAATTTCTGATCCTTATTCAACAAGACATTTATTGGTTTCACAATGGTGGCGTAATATGGAAAAACCTCCTTACAAAGTTTATATTCCCCAAAAATGATTGTACTCATTTCCTTGACATTGGACAACTCAATTCATTGATATCTTTGACTCTCTTCGGATCAATGTAGATTCCTATTTCACTGAATATATGTCCCAAGAGTTTTCACTTTAACACTGCAAACAAACATTTCTTTGGATTCAGAGATATTCCATATAATCTAAATAGTTCAAATACTTTCCTTAAATTCTCGATGTGATTTTATCTTACTTTGGAATGAATGGTAAGATCATCTTGATAATCAACCATAAATTTTCCAATTAGATCTTTGAAGGCATGATTCATTTCCCTATGAAAAGAGACTCTAACATTTTGGGTCAGCTTTGATTATATCCAAAGAAACCATCTATTAAATCAACACGAAGATGAATCTCCTCACTTTTCTTTCTTACTACAACAATGTTTCAAATCCATTTTGAGTGTCTATTCAGAAAATTATTCTGACTTTCTTTAACTTTTCCAACTCAATTTTTACTAGGGGTTTTAATTTAGGATTTACAATCCTCAATTTTTGCATGATTGGATTTGTTCCTTCTTTCAATGGTATGATATATTGAAATATTGATTTTTCATACTCCTTCAACTCATCACATGTCCATGCAAAAACATCATAATATTCTTTGAAAAAAACAATGTATTGATCAACTTCTTTTCCAATACAACTAGTACTGAGATTCACATATTTAGGAGACTCTTGTGTGCCAATATTTATTTTCTGAGTTTTCTACACTTTTCTAACAGACACTTCTTCTTTAAAGTTGGGGACTTCGATTTGGTCATATCTTGTGAAAATAGATTCAAAATTGATACAATCCTTTGAACTTCATAGTTCTCTACAACATCACTTGTATCAACCATAAATTCAACCAACTCTTCATCATCCCAAAAACTTGAAGATAATATTGATTATCGAGAATTGAAGGCCTGTAAATCCTTTTGACCTGGAATGTATTTTGATTATGTGAATCATCAATATTGAATAAACAGGTAGAAACTGCCAGTAAGTTTTCCTTTTGATTCTTATCTCTTGGCATAAAATAAATGTTAAATGAACTGAAATAATTCATGAGTTCATTTACCCTTTTGGCGTAAAATTTCAATTTCTCCTTTTTGATCTTGCACTTCTTTCTTATATAATTTATAACCAGTTTAGAATCACTGGTTATGATCAAGTTTTGAATTCTCTTTTGGAGTGCAACATTCATTCCTTGTATCAATGCTTCATATCGACTTCATCATTTGTACAAGGGAATTCAAGTCTGATGGCATGTGGATACATAACTGAACCGGGGATTTTAAAAACAATCCCTACTCCACTTCCTGATTTGGAGTAGGTACCATCGAAAGGCATATTCCAAAATCCTTAAAAATAATTTTCTCCTTTTTGTTTTGAAATACTTGGTTGCTCTGGGTCAAGCACAACATAGTTTCCAGTTTCGACATCAATATAGCCTTGCATTAATTCATTGTATTTTTTCCTGAAAGAAACTGGATTTCTGGATTCTCGGGGAACTTTCACCATTGCTACATTTTTTTTTGGTAACATCATACAACTACCATCATTCATGACGTAACCTTCAATTAGTGAACACCAAACTCTTCCCAGAACTACTCCATAAGTTGGAGGCAAGTCCACCACAATGATAGTGAAAACAATCGTAATATGGGGAGCTGCAAATGTCCAAGCACAAAAATATTTTATTTCCCAATATGTTGAGACCTTCCTTGAATCTATCACATCGATACTTTCTCCAGTTTCATAATACTTCATGCATCCCATTCCCAAAGCTTCCATTAATAATAAGGGCATACTATTGTTGGTCGCTCCACTGTTAACCAAAACATTGTGTAATACTACATCATGATTTTCTATTGTGATGTAGAATGGCGAGACCTTACCCCTTGGTCTAACTGCTAAGATATTTTGATGAAGCTTGGAATTTGTTACAACAGCCTCAATTATCGTAGTTGGATCATCCAAAATATTGAGAATATTTTCTCTTTGCCATGGGATTTCTTACAACTTCCATGAATGGGAGAGTAATTCTCAACATAGTCAAGTCATCAATTACATTAGAAGTCATTTGTGGAGGATTCTTAATTTGATTCATAACTGTTTGTTGTTTTTGGAACATTGGTTTTCTTTTTCTCTTTTGCTTTAAATTTATTGACTTGTGCCCTGGTTTGCACAACATTTTATCGTGAGATATCTGATTCTTTGTGTTCATCAAATATATAGATGTATGAATCACCTTTATCCATATGTACAGATTCAAGAATTTCATCTTGAATGATTTCAGCTTCTTGGTCAAAACTATCAATTTTTTCTTCATCAAAAACTTCTTCCAATATGACAACATTAGGGTTTTGCACCCTTTGTTCTCTTTGTCTATGATCTTCTTCATTTTTGTTTCTTTGTTCTTGAAGATTATTTCTTCTCTGTTCTTGAGTAGGAACTCTCGGGTTTTGATTTTTTGGGGTAAACGTTTCTCCAATTCTTAATATTGTTATCTCATATTTCATTTGTCGAATTGTTCAATTCATTTGAGTTATTCATAGTCTTTGTTTTCTCTCTTGAGTTGTTTTTGGATCATGTCTTACATTATGAATTACACCTCGAAATATCCCTCCACCAACTCCTCTATTTTCAAAGTTCCTTGTTCCCCAATTTTCAACATTCCTCGAAGTTGATGACCCTTGATTTGAGATAGCAAGAGAATCCATTTTTCTTTGTACTTTCCCGAGGATGTCGGGATTGACATTTGTTTCCAACATGATTTCTTCCATTTACATTGGTTTATGCATAGCTCCATCTAGGTCTTCAATTTGTGCATCCATGATGGAAAATTTCACATTTGAAGGCATTGCATTTTTGTAACATACGAGTATGACTGGAGCATTTAGTTTTTGTTCTTCTAGAATTTGATTCAATATCTTGAAAAATATTAGATTGAAATCTCTAATCCTTTCACCCTTTTTCAAATGAAGTTGGGTGAATTGTGTGAACAAAGTATGATATGATACTGGAGGAGCATACACAGTTAAGAACATGGATTCTAAATCATCGAATGATGAAATTGATCTTACAGGAAGAGACATATACCATTCATAGGCCAATAATGTCAATGTCTAAAGGAAAAGTCTGACCATTACATCATCATGTTATACTAAATGAATCTCACAAATATTCAAAAACAGATCCATATGTATTTTTAGGTCCATCAGTCTATCTCCTGAAAATGTTGGAAAAATCCTTATGGAAGAGTTGGCAATTGATGTTGTTCTCCTTGAAGATTAAGTGGGCCATTTATAACCCTTCATATTGGAATTGTTTTTCTGTCATTTCTCTCTTCATGATTCTCTGGGTTCTCTTGTCTGCCACCCATTATTGAATTTCTTCTTTTTTTCAGTGGTGGAACTTTCTCCAACTTCTATAATTTGAAGTTGTTTTCTTTTACTCCTTGTTATCATGCCCTTGTATGATTCCAGCTTCAATTTCTATCTTGTCTTCTTTTCCTTCTTTCAATCTCTATTTATTCTTGGTGGGCTAAGGTTTATGATGATCTTTCAAGTTCTTCACGAGTTCTGGCTTTTGTCAATGTTAAATCGTACAATTGATGAAGAATACTCATTTGATTTCCAAGACCAACCTGAAACTGGGGTTTATTTAGATGAGGTTGGGTCATTAGAATTATGGTCTATGAAACAAACCTTTTGTTCTCCGTAGTATGGTCACCAAAAATGTTGAAGCTTATATTTTTTAATATCTAAACAAAAAACTCACGAGGATATGAATACCCCCTTGCATTTTTATAGAGGTGGTACTCTGTTAATTCTTTACAGATTTATCTTGAATATTTTGGGACAATAATATGAAAAATGGGAGAATACTAAATAGTAAACTCCAAATCTTGATCACTCAAATAAATAAAAATATAATGTCACATTCATCACAATATTCAATATTTTTATCACATTCAAGGAAAGAAGGATAAGAAGCCCACATATGAGAGAAATTTAAAAGAGTATTTTCATTAAAATCATAATAGAATATGATAGGAAAAATTTAAATATCCAATGCTAAAAACTCAGAGTTCATAACATATTATTAAGTTTTTCCCTGAAGTAGTTCTATGGATTTTTTCAAAAAATTAATATAGTCTTAAAAAAAATGCATTCGTCCAAAGTTGGATTGGGTCTGGGCTCTCGTGGACCATAAAATAAATATAGGAACATGGATGGACCTGAAAGGAAGACAAAGAGAAAATATCAGAAAATCTCTTATGTTTTTCTTGAGACAGGTAAAACACAACTTAATGATTTTTGAATAGGAAGAGAAAATAACAAGGAAGAATGTGATCTATATTATTCACTGTGATGATTTTCTATCGCTTCTATTTTCCTGCCAATGCTCCTTTTGTATTCTACTAGATTGCATTTTTTGGTTCGGTTGTAACCGCTACTTCTTGATTTTCTTCAGTTATGTTGATTAAGGCTTGTTTTAACCAATTCTCCACATAATATCTCATGGGAGCGACAATTACTTCTTTCCTAACTCTTATATTGAACAATGAATCTTCAATGTCCTGGTATTCAATTGAAGCTTGATGTAATGTGTATTTCATCTCCTCATTCTTGTTCACATAAATGACTAACCAATTGTCAACCTCAAATCCTGAGTATTCCGTTAAACTATTGAACCTTTCTGCCGATGCTGATTTTAATATTTCCACTTTTGCCTCAAACTGTTCCTTGGTCATAAATACTGAATTTAAAATGATTTTTGTATCAACAACCTCTCCTGTAGTTCCAACTAAGTCCAAATCAATTAATTTTAAATAATATTTACCTCTTTTGACACTTAGAGTATCAAGGTCATCCAATATTTCTTTCAAGCATTTTATTATTTTTATCCAACAAGCCTTTAATTGTTTAATACGAGTCGGGGAGGGTAAGCATTCTTCTTTTCTTTTATGCTCGATCATATTTGAAAATTTAATCACAAAGTAATGATGGCATATTTATAAAACCCTTCATCAATTTTTACATTAGCTTCCAGGTACTGTTTCAAATTTGACATTTTTTATGCCAAAGCAATAAAATTGTTTGTTAATTCCCATGTCTCAAGAATTAGAGATATTCTCATATGAATATTCTTTCCAATATAATGTCTGACAACCCCAAGTAAACTTGATGTCCCTTTCAATTTAGAACTAGACTCTGGTGTGTTTTCCAAAGTCTTCCATGGCTTCATAGAGGCAATTGGACTTGAAAATATTGGAGGTGGTATCAATGCACTTTCCAATTCTTTGATTATTTCTTTCAACTAGGCATTTCGTTTTCCATGTCATCAAATGATACTTCGGTTGCTTCCCTTGTAGCTTTGTGGATGAGGGAAATTATGGAAGGTGGTACATCGTTGCGATCTAACTCAAAATTGGACTTTCCTTGAATCATTTTATTCTTTGAATGGATTTTTTGAAAATTGATTATTTAGAACTTCTGTCGAACATGGCATTTTGTACTGTAAAAGATTCTTCTTCTGAAAATATTTGTTCTTGAGTTGCAATTTCAGTTGCAACTTCCCTTCTCTATTGAAGTCTCTGTTCATCCTCATGAAACTCTATATTGTCAATATCAACATCCAGATCCATGTCTTCAAGAAAAACCTCATATTTAGGTACAACTTTTTCTACCTCTTGTTGGGAACTTTGTCTTTTTCTTTTAACCTGAAGCTTATGAGACCGCTCCAATTTCCCCTATGGATGGTTTTGGTCACCTCCATCATCATATTTATAGGTCGAATACTTCTTCTGTTCTGGTGCCGCTGATTGGAAATTTTTCTTAGGTAGGCCGCTTCTCTGTGAAACATTGGGAGAATGGGAACTTCTTTCATTAACCACTCTTCCTCTCTATTTGTGTTGGTCTGTGGTACTAATGACAATTTCAATATCCTCTGATTTCTTCTCAATAATTATTGTTGGTGGGTTTTGACCGTCGCCTTCTTCTTCCTCAAATAAAAATGTATTAGCAAGTGATGTACTGAAACCAACAAATGTCATATGGTCCATGAAAAAGTCATTGAGGTCGAACCCCTTGATTTATTTTACAAATTTTAAACTATATTGATCCAAATGTAATGGAAATTCATCAAATTTTGAAATATTCCTTAACTGAATTTATCCAACTTTCCACAGTAAAGAAATAAATTGTTTCTTTCTTTTATCATGAAAGAAATGTACCCAAAATATGTATTGTCTAGCCACCTCTATAATAAGCATTTTACTGGGAACATAGTATGGGAGATAAAGAGGCCTTTCAAGAGATAATAGATTATAATAATACTGTAGTGTTCCATATTTTCAATACTCCCCTTTTTGTCCAAGAAAATTGATGGTTCCAAGGACAGTTTGGATGTTTTCTGTTTGAAGACAAGTTTCTTGAAAGAAGAAACAAATCCATTATAAACTTCATAGAAATGATAAGTATCCTTTTGTTTCCATAAGGCTTGGTACCACATTGGTACAGGGTCAATTTTACAGTCGTCTCGTCTTCCCACATTTAGACCCTTAAAGACATGACAATAAGTAATAAAAAATATAAGATACGAGGACACATAAAATCTCTTGTTTTTCTTGAAATTTGATAATTGAGAATACATTTCTCTGGATATGATCTTTGCCCAGTCGAATATTGCTTGCTCATGAACTATGAAATGTAAAATATAAAGAGCCAACTGAGGAGTAGTGGTTGTAGAATATTGACCTGTCATTCTGGAAAAATGCCATGCTATCTCTTGATACGGGTTTTTCAGAGAACTGACTTGAATATTAGATAGGTCTTGAGGCATTGTTGTTGGATCTTCAAGATATTCCTGCAAGAGTTTTAGTCCACTCTCTTTTTCCTTCAAGAAGCTTCTAGCCTCATCTCCGTTGAGCATGATTGTTGGCTTGGGAAGTTTTAACATTCTCTTAAATATTGATGGTGATAAGGAAACATGATACTCTCCTTGGTGCTGGATCATCCTCCGATTTTGATCAAATTTTTCAACACGCCATGAAACTATCTCTCTAGAATCAAAGACTTCAGGTACACAACCTGCTAAAGAAATTCCTGATGTCCATATTTTGTTTTCATTTATTTATGGTAATGGAAGTGATGAATAGTATCAATATGATCTCGACCACTGGAATCTCTGGTCCTCCTGCCAAAATAGATTTAGAGTATCGCCACAAAAATGTTCTCTTCTTCTAGTTATCAATTTGATGAAGTTGGCGAATTATTGTACAATCACTTTGAGACGTTAATTTCAAAGTAAAACTCTTTTTGATAATACAAATTGAATCTATTTCTTCAAAGGAAGGATTAATGAAAAATTTGAGTTAATGGAGAGTTTCCTCGAGAAGTCTTCCATTAGTAACGACCTTTCAATATTTTAATTAGATTTTGTCCTCTATAGAAGTAGCATTAGATGTATCTCGGGGAAAGTGATAAGATAATACATATATAATGGCTGAGGATCATACGTGCACGATATAAACTATTAGAATGGAGGTGAACCCACGGGTCCGCCAAACTATGGTGAAAACTCAAAAAATGGTTAAGTATGGGACTGTATTGGTCAGATGTTAAGAGAAGAGACTTTTCAAGAGTCAAGACACATGGACCCGTGGTGAAATAATAAATTGGCTAAGTGTTGAGTTATTAAGAGAGTAAATAAAATATCAATAAAATGACTAAGTGTCATAAATCGGTTGGTTAGGCATGTAGTGAAAACAATCAAATGAATCAAAGAAGTGGTTCAAACCCACCAACCCACAGCGAAATAAAAAAAATTCTAAGTATAGTGCAATACAAGCATCACAGAACAGAGAGTGCATTTTGATAATGGTGGAGTTTTGGACTTCAGATGATAATGTAATGAACCCACGAAATAATCAAGAATATTCTAAGTATGGTATATTTTGGTGATAACAGAGTGGAAAGGTGCATTTTAAGGGAAACAAAAGTTACAAATAGGCTCATGAACCCACCATATCTTGAAATTTTTTCTAAGTATAGGAACACAATATAATAAAGGGAGAGACTTAAGACTTAGGATGTTTTAGGATCAACACCTATGTAGAAATTTGGCAACTAGTGAAAGCTAAGGAGACAAGAAATTTAAACAATCCAAAAAAGCCAAGAAATTTAAACAATCCAAACTATAGTTAACCGTGGCCAAGCATGGTCAACCAAAGTGAATCATAGTGAACATAATGAATGTAGTAATTTGACATAAGGCAATGAATATGAATATCACAATGCGACACAACCATTGGGGTATGTTAGAATCCAACATAATGCTTGAGGCACATTGCAATCTCATAAAATATGTCACAATGCGACACAACCATTAGGGTATGTTATAATCCAACAAAATGCTTGAGGCCCATCGCAATGTCATAAAATCCTTGATGGATATCAAAATGTAACACAACCATTGAGGAACATGACAATTCAACATAGGTAAACTAAGATGAACATATCAATGTGACATACCATAGTCAACTATGGTTAAACATAATCAACATGGTCAATCGTAGTTAACCATGGGTATCCATGGTTAACCAAAGTGAATCATGATCAACCTAATTCAACTATGGTCAACCATATTCAAATATGGTTGACCATGGTTGGCCATGGTTCACCTTGGTCAACGATGGTTGATATGGCCAACCATATCAACCATGGTTGACCATTTTCAACTGTAGTAATGAAAATACTTAGTCAACCATGGTCAACCATAGTTATACTTGGTCAATCATGGTCATACTTGGTCAACCATAGGTCATAATTGGTCAAACATATCATAGATATTTCAATATTAATTCTATTGATATTTTAATTCACCAATAAACTATTCCTCCCACACTCGTTGATCGTCAACTAATAAAACCACATTATTAAAGGTGGTTGATATACACTTATTGACGCTATTCTCCAATTTCTTAAATTAATGGCACCTATTGGCATATATCGACCACCTTTAATAATGTGGTTGTGCTAGTGGGAAGACTTTATGTTATAGTGGGATTGTAATTTGAAATTGGTGTATTCATGAATTGGAAGGAAAGCGACGAATGATCCACTTGTTAATTATGTTGAAGGAATTATTTTAAGGGGATATTTCCTCTCGAGATTTCGTTGTCTATCGATGACCTATGAAACATCACCATTTGTTTCTACTCTACAACATATTACACCCCACCACATATCATCCATAAGAATCATTTGCCACATGTTTCCCACCACCGACCTCTCACATCACCTTTGATCCATCATCAACCATCATCCCATTGCACTCTCCTCTCCATCGCCCGTTGTCTAGAATAGTGTTATCAAAAAAATTGTTCTATGGATGATTGAATGAATATTTATGGCATCGAGGTAGTCGAGGACAATGTGTAGGCTCAAGATATGTTGAGCGATTTCGAGCTCGAGACCGATGAGTGACAATGCTGACATGGACACATTTTTAACGACCAAGATGTTGATGGTCGTCTGTGTATTTACATCATCTTCCATATGTCCTTCCACCAAAAATATGAACAAGTATGTAGTGATTAAAAAAAAGCGAAGCTAACCATTCTTGAACATGAGACATTGCCTGCATCCTCTAAAGGATCTCTTGTCATTGAAATAGCATGGGAAGAGAAGAAAACTTGTCTTAATGTCCAAAGAAGAAAATGAAATGAAAGGTCATGAGAATGTATATTATGTCTACTTGAAATTGATGCAAGGCATGTAGTGAGGGCCACTTCTTTCTTAGTCACCTTGTGAACATGTATTCAAATAATACACCACCATAGTATAATTCATTAGTTTCTAAACAAAAATCATTAATGGATAGTATTTTGAACTTATACCTTCCCAACCATTATATTATTCTTTTCACCATTAGTTCCCATATAAGCTAAAATTTATGTTTTTTATATGGATATAGGTTTTTAAGTTTTTAATCTCTTATACAGAAATGCAATCATTCATGATATAGTAATATCTTGTTCGAAAAACTGGATCGTGGAGCAATAAAATAAAACAAATGTAGAAATAAAAAACAAAGGATACATAATACAATAGAGACATAGATATATGTGGTTCACCCAGTGTGGGCTACGTCCACCAGATAAATTGTTAGGTCCTTCCTTTATTATTATCCAACAAATGAAAGGATACAACCTACAACATACCTGTTGTAACTTCCTCTTATTTCTCTTAGAGTCTCCTCTCTCAGAATAAAATATTCACTCACATACACAACCACAATACAATTCCCTCATAAAAAAGGGTTTCCTTCTAGGGAAAAAAAACCTAACATAACTTCAACTGTCAGATCTGCGACCTTATAATGAACGATCTAGATTGACTACGAAATTACAATATTTTACTAGGTTTTTTTCCCCAAAATTTTGCTTCGGGGGTGCTTCCCCTAAATCCGTTCCCCTGGACCCCCCTGTCGAGACAAGTGGGAAGGAAACCCTCACACACCCCCCCATGGTCAGGTAATGGGGTCCAAACACGACTGAAACAAGGCCAATGAATCAACAGGATAATATGGCTCCACAACCAACAATATCTTAGATAAAAAAAAGGTTCAAATAATTTAAGAAACAAGGACTGAGAGGCTTTCGCTTAACTATAAGGATGAAACCTAGCCAAACTATGTAGTGGATTCCAAAAAATTTCTTCCAAATATTCCAAAAGGCACTTTGATTGTGACATCGATACTTGTTATTTGCATAGATTTCATAAATAAAATCATCATCAAACCCTGAATCCATAAAAATAAAGAAATAATTCCCAATATGGAAAACAAGGGACCAAAATGCTCACCTTTTATTGGAATTTTGCATTGGCAATTGTAGGAAGGAAATTCTTTTATGAAAATGATCCTACCTTAAGAGACAATTTCATCATGGTTGACACTGCCATTATGATCCAATAACATAAATCTAAAGCTCCCATGACCCTGCTACATCTACGTAAACTAAAATATGGAGTGCTTCTAAAACCCTCTTGATAAAGTGTAAAAAAATATTGGGAATAGTGTTCTGATAGTCACTAGAAACCAAGCATGGCCACCATTACCATCATGGGCCCTAAAGCATGAAAACCATCTAACATTCCTTTTCGTTGCAAAAACTTGTGGATATTTTTTGGCACCTATTCAAGGGTTCTAGAGAATAATGAAGGATGGAAGGAATACACTAACAGACCGGCTAGGGAACATAGGGCTTATCAAAATTTGGCAATAGATTACCATGTGTAAGGTTCTTTTACATTTGTATCAATAGGTTGCACAACTTGAGAGAGTAAATATATAGTAAAATAACAATAATATATTTTGGGTTAATGAGTGTGGGTGTTA
>JASDQU010309058.1:18889-33846 GCA_032191745.1 Picea mariana
TATATAATCCCAACCTCAGTCACAATCAAGTTATATTATGTTTAACATACATATATTTATGTATCTACATTTTACAACGAGTTTATATCATGTGTTCTGCAATTTTGGCATCCTTCATGTATCAGTGTTTAAGTGATTGTCATTGTGCTTGCATAAATATAATATCAATTAAAAATGTCACATGATATATTTTCACTAAGCGTATATATTAATATATACATTTTTTTTTTTTGAGTAAACATTGGTTCTTGTCAAAGTGGTGTAATACGTTAGTTTTAATCCTTAATATTTATTTGATAAAAACTATGTATATGATGCAATTATCTAACGAGTTAAGTGAAGAGGGTTAAGTAATAATGACCTTGTAGTGCAAAATATCAATTTATTGTGCAAATATTTCTAATATTAAACTCAAGGACAATGTTTAACTACAGAGTAGTGGATGTCTCGTACATAAATGTAGTGACTTATGTTTAATTTATGTATTATTATTCATTATGAGGTAATGTTATCATGGCGAGTGTTGCATCATGCAAAGGTTAATATAAAATATAACTAGCACAGCCACTCAAAACCATGGTTGATCAATGCCGAAAGGTGGGGACAAAAAATGAAACGCACAGTCAGAAAATGAAACGCACAACCAGAAAATGAGCATCTACAGCCAGCGTGCTAAATCCAAAGTTTAATCATTTAAACGTGGCAATCATATAGTGCTACAATAATTTCTTAATATGATTAGGTAAATGTTAAAAGGTAAACAGGTTAACAAATGCATTCAAAAATACAAGGAAGTTATGAAGAGGAAATCACATTCATTGATTTGGGAGGACGACTAAGAATATGCCAACATCTTCAATTGTTAGCCATCAAATTAGAATTTTAGATTAAAAGGTGATTAATTGTGCTCATTATCAATAGGTGTACGCCTTTCGGCGTAATAAAGACATCACTAAATATATTTCTATAAAATAACAAGGAGGTTATGAGTTTACTAGCGAGAAAGATGAGAGGGGATCCTTGAGTAAAGATAATCATTTTTTTTAATAAAATAGGAGTGCCCCATTTCCTTTCAAAAAATAATACATTTTTACCAATGTTATATTAAAGCTTCCTCACCAACAAGGGGGATATGATTCAATGAGAGGGGATGAGAAAATGGGGTCTTTGGGAAGAGAAACCCATAAAAATAATGTTACACATTCTTTTAGAGAAGTACTACATTTTTTCAATGATATATTAAATCTTCCTCGTCCATTATTGACTTGAGGTGTTCTTATAATAATTCATCATGCTTCTTGGGAGGGCATGTATGGCCCATGCGAGAGGAGAATACACAATGTGTAAACTTTCATTGATGGGAGATTCATCCATCATTATCTCATTCTTATTGAGGCTATAATGAGGAACTTATATGCCCTTCTTTTACTTTCATGTATTCAATAAGAGAAACCCAAGAGCTTGAGTGATTAGGGAGTCTGTGGCAAGCTAGAGGGGTTTTTGATAGTAGGAGAATGCATTGGATAATTTTAAAGGAAGAATCCATGGTTATAAAGTGAGCCAAGAGATTATGTATATTGAAATCTCATGACCCACTTGAATGAAATGGCTACCGACTATAAATAAGTCAACGTCTACCAATTCCATGTAATTACAAAGACCAATCAAAATCTTAAACTCTTCATGCATACATTGGAGTACAAGAGAGGATATATTTCTTATGGATTGTATAACAAGAAAAAGAGATCTACCTTTTGTTGTGTATGGTATAGAGGAAGAGGTTCGTGATTGATTGAATATTGGGTGAGATTCTTGAAGAAAAATTCTCTAAGGGAAACCATAGTAGGTGTCTAGTTTAGTTTATATGCTTGAGTATTGTGGGTTGCTAGGTGGGTGAGAAATAGAGCCTAATATCTATCCTTCACTCTCGTGGTCTCATATCCTATGTTGGGAGTGGCTTCTAATGCTGACTCATATGGTTGGGAAATGAAGTGCTCCTTTACAACTACTTTTGTGGACACGATATCCATGAAAAAGATAAGTGATTATCTTTGTTTTGGGTTTATGTTAGTTACTTTCCTTGAAATAGTCTGCTTATGTGATTTTTGTTGAAGCAAATAGTTCAAATGGATGGAAATGTTCTTAATAAACATGAATGTGAAGCATGTTGAGTTTTTATTATGATTTATATGCAATGTATTTTTCATTTGATTTTGCATATGAAATCGATTAAGTTGTTTTTAGAGGCCAAAATGACTTATAAATGGTGGATTCAAATTGTAAATGGTATAAGGAACTGATTATTGTGTCTTGATGGCAAGGGAGGCATACAAGTACACAACAAGTGGTGTCACCTTATGTCACCATATTATCTCATCATGGTAATCATCCTTGATATTCCCTATTTGTCTTTGTAACTTTGTTGTGATGGTTAACTTCACCCATGCAATATTGGGTAGTGGGTATAGTAGATACCGATCATAGTTCTTAGGAAGTGATTATAGTGGGCTCATAAGGGTTAGAAGAATAATTGTGTCTGTGATTTTATTAACAATTATATCAATAATACATAACAAAAAATGTTGACTATGTTATGCGGAGCTAATATGTCACTACCGAATTGAATCTTAGTGATGAGTGGCAATGTTGCTTCTTTACTAGCCAACTAAGCTATGCTAAAATTTTATCATTAATAATATTTTTACTACTACTAATAGGAATTTGTGACACTCGGGATCCTTTTTTGGAACTGTTGTGGATTTCCATGGCACAAAGGTCCTATGATAAGTTGGATCTCGAGTGATATTGATATTATTTGTCTAGTTGAAACTTGGGAGCATGAAGAGTCTAAGGTCCCTAACATAGAAGGATTTTTCTTGTGGTCGGCATGGAACAAAAAGTCCCACCGTAGAGGGATAGGAGGCATGTCTTGTTATATTAGAAAGAGCATTTCTCCTCACATTCAACTTCATAAGATCGACCCTCTAAATCAGTACATTTGGATAGAAATTTTAGACACTAATGCTAAGAAGATGTATATAGAAATTTGTTGTTTTGCACCTATTAATTCTACTTTTTATACGAAAAACAATCTAGATAGAAATTGTCCCTATAAAAATTTAGAACTAGATATTTATAATTTGAAAATGAAGGTAATATCCTCCTACTAGGAGACTTTAATGTTAGGACTGCAACTAAACATGCTACTCTTTTAAGAACTGATTCCAACCATAATCCTTTATGGCTAGATGAGGACCTTATTTTATCTAATAGATACAAAAGAAGCTCTGAAGACCTAATTAATATTTTTTGGGGTACTGATTTGGTCAAGCTCTACAACTCTCAAGACCCAATAATTTGCAATGGAGTAATGAAGTGGCCAAACTCCAAACAGATGACTTGTATTCATGGAATAGGTAGTAGTGTTGTAGATGATGTGATATATGATATCCCTATTTCCAGCCAAATAGAAACTTTTAACCTTTTAAATGACCATGAACATGACTTTGATCATAAACCTTTAACCCTAACTCTAAACGTTTCCATGAACAAGAGTGTCATTGAAGAGAATTATGATAATCAAAGACAATTGTGCTTTGAAAAAAGCAAAGTTGACCTTTTCTTAAAGGATTTAAATAGTAAATTGCATCTCCTAACTTGTAAGGACAACATTGAAGAACTCTATCATAATTTTACAACTACCCTTTCCACTTCTATTAACAAGTTCTCTTTCGAGGTGTCCTGTAAAAATAATAATAGAATGACCAACCCTTGGTATGATAAAGAATGTAAAATTGCTAGGAAATCCATTAGGGATGCTTCTAACGAGTCCTTAAAACTTGATAAGATCAATACGTACAAATCCGTAATTAAAAGGGGAAAAAAGGTACTATATCAATAAAAGGAAATAGCAACTTTCACAACTATCTAAGATGGATCCTAAGAAGTTCTGGAGCCAAATTCTAAACTGCAATACTAAAGTAAATAATATGATTCCCTTAAGGGACTCTAATTCATACCTTAAAATTCTTTACGAGTTCCCTAATGCCATGGACACCATTCCTATTGTCCCTATAGAGGATGCAGTTTTTTCTTTAGATGACATGGAGTTCGGGGTTAAGTGACTTGCAAATTGGAAAAATAAGGACATTGAAGGGTACCAAGATGAAATTTTTAAAATCGGAGGGCCTATCCTTATCCCTCACATACACAAGCTCTTCAAATTAGTAGTCAAGAAGGGCTTCCCTAAACCCTAGACACAAAGCCTCATTGTTCCCATTTTTGAAAATGGGGATAGAAACATTCCCTCTAATTATAGGACTATTATGATTAGCCCAATTTTAGCCAAGCTTTATGGAATTATTTTGGAAAATAAGATTGGCCTTTGGCTAGAAATTCACGGAAAAAGAGCTAAAGATCGGGTAAGGTTTAGTAGATATCATTCAACTGTGGACCATCTTGTTACCTTTAGGATCATTGCAGAGGAGTTCTGCAATACTAAAACAAATCTTTTTTGTTCTTTTGTTGACCTTAGAAAATCTTTTGACATGGTTCCTAGGAAAAACCTTTGGAATAGGTTGGAAGAGATAAAAGTTCATCTCGAGTTGAGGGCTACTGCAATAAGGATGTATGAGAACGTTATTGCTAAGTTTAAAAACATTTAGGGCTGGTCAAAATAGATTAAATGCAATATTGGATTCAAACAAGGTTGTCCCTTGTCCCCTACCCTTTTTGGCATATACATCGACAAGTTAGAAGATCGTTTGGAAAAAGTAGGTTGTGTCAGCCCTACTCTCACTGGTATAGTCATCAATATTCTTCTTTATAATGATGATATTGTTCTTATGGCAAGGAGTCCCCATGATCTTGAAAACCAACTAATAATCCTCAAGTATTTTTTCTCCAATATGGGTATGACTATTGATACTTATAAGACTAAGGTCATGATTATTAAATCCAATAAAATCACTTATGATACCTTCGTATGTGACAAAAACAACTTAGAGGAAGTGACTTCATACAAATATCTTGGAATTGATATTCACCACAAGCTCAGCTGGAATTATAGCATTGAGAAAAGGATTATTGGGGGATGGAAAACTTATCATGGGCTTGAAAACAATTGTAATTCAGTCGATCTTTCGATTTGGGATAAAAAGAAACTCATCTTTGAGACTCTCATTACACCTATTATTCTTTATGGATGTGAAGTTTGGGGCTGTAGTATCTCTCGTGAATCATGGAGAAAGATAAAGAAAATACAAAAGAATTGTATAACCTGTAATCTCAAAATTAAAGAAAATACACCCTATCCCATCCTCCTCTTAGAAACAAGCCTCTCCCTCATTGAGAGCGTGGCTATGACTAGATACCTAATGTATAAGAATAAGTTAAACAACATGGAATACAATAGGCTTCCTAAAATTGCTTCAATCAATTTGTAACCACCATCGACTCAACCGAGGATGGCATAAATATGCCTAGTCTTGGATAAACTATTGGGGAATCATGGAAGACACCATTTTGCATAATAAAGATATTATTAAAAATATCATCAAAGGAGAAAATGTGGTGTGATAAAGAGTTAGAGGAAAAAATAAAGTTAAGGTATTATAAGGATGTAATCAACCCTAATCTAGAAGATCAAAATTATCTATCTGTTTTGACGAGTGTAAAGAAAAAAATAAGCATTGCTAAAATAAGAACAAATTCTCACGAGCTCCATAGTGAAATTGGGCGTTAGTCAATTCCTAAAATGCCATGGGATGAAAGAGTGTGTCACCTTTGTGACACTAACAAGGTTGAAGATGAAAAACACTTTCTCTTAGATTGTCCAGCCCATACCCAGATTAGATCTCATTTTCAAAATATTTGTCACACTACCAATCTTCCTAACCTCTTAATTCAACAAAAGTATGATGATCTTGGAAAGATTCTCTTAATGCTTTTCCAGCACAGAAACAAAATTCTAAAGAATCACAAATAATCATTTACCCTCTTAAAATCCGATAAACCAATTTAATTTTAGTAAACATTAATCAACATCAACATCATCATTTATTTTATTATTATCTTATTTATTTTTTAATCAACATTATTTCATATCAAACTAAAACTAAATAACATCTTCGTCAAATGCACTACTTTTAATCACATAAATTTGGATGTTTAGACATTGCTTTAGACATAGCTTGTAATAATAATAATTATATAAAACATTTTAAATGGATTCTATAATATTAATGTTGGGATCATTGGTCATAAGACTACCGATTTCGATGTCGCATCAAAGTAGAGATATCACTTAGATATTTTTTATAATAAATTATCCAAAATCTAACTATAATTAATATTAAAATGTTGCCCAGTTTTAAGGTTTATGAACACCACACTACAAGTGTATCGTATTTGGAATTTAAAACGATCTCGATATTTTGTTATAAAGGTGGCGGGGAACGTACTTATATATTTAGGTTTGGATTTTCGAGTTTGTAGGTTCTCTAAACTTTGGACTCTAAATTGAATAATTTGATTAAAAAAAAAATTATAAATAAATAAAAGATTATATTAGAAAAATATTAAAATCGAAAAAAACAATATAAATTTTTTTTTATAAATTAATAAAAAATCACATTGAAAAAAATTAAAATGAAGAAAATAATATAAAAAATATTAAAATAGTTCTAAATTGAATAATTTGATTATATATATATATATAATCATATTGGAAAAATATTAAAATCGAAAAAAACAATATGAAAAAAAAATTATAAATAAATAAAAAATCACATTGAAAAAAAATTAAAATAAAATTAAAATGAAAAAAACAATATGAAAATATTAAAAGAGAAGAAAACAAGAAATTTTATACTCACCAAATATTGAATATCACTACATATCATCCAGTTGAATATCACTACACAATTATCATCCCTTCAATTGTTATGTGCAATCTTTTCATAAAATTTTGCCTTCCAAGTCATGTTTTCATAAAGAAAAAATGAAAATGCATATTTATTTTGATAAAAAAAATTTAAAGAAGAAATATGAATATTATGAGATATAAATACTAAATTATATGATAATAAAATGTTAGTATTTTTATTTTTGGAGTGACTTAATAAGTGAATGAATTCAATTTTTTGAGTATGTTTTTTTTTTCAATTAGCAAATTTTCATTTTGATTCACTATTTTTTTTCAAAATTCAAGTGATTTAGGTAATCTTAATATAGCTCAAAGAAAGAAGGGCAAAATTCCATGATTAAAGTTTCTATTAAGCATATAAAACTATTATTTTTCTACAAAATTCATATTAAATTTGGAAAAAAAAAATCTGTTAAAAAAAATTTGAATTTATCCACTTATCAACTTACTTCATTATTTTTGGCTTAACTTTATTAAACCAATTTAAAAATAATATGTATTTACATTTTTTAATTACAAATACATACTATATTTTTATGCATATCATATCATGAACTAAACTAAATGTGTGAACTCATTACCACTTTTGAGACGATTAACTTTATAATTAACTTTATACAAGTGCACTATTTTGTTTATTTTTAGTTTTTAAACTTTACTTCTAGACGAGATAAGTATTTTGGTTGGAATTAGATGATGAGAGGTGGAGTTGGTTACATATTTTATGTTTTTTTTGTCATGATCATTATTTGTTTTATTAAGTGTATTAGATTGTTTAGTAAGGGTGAATCCATGAACCCGTTTCACTATTTAATAAAATGTAATGTGAATTTTGAAAATTTTATATTTCAATTTTTTTTTAAGCAAATCGATGATGAAAATTTTATATTTCACATTTTTTTTAAGCAAATCTCTTCAAATTTATAAATTTATATATGTTTGTGAATTTTGATCTATAATAAAAACAAATTGTAAAGAATTGTGTTATTGTTTTAATAATATGTATTAAATTTGTATTTAAATAATTGTTTGTCCTTGTAAATTTCAAGAAAAGTTAACAAGTAATTTTTGTTTCATATATATATATATAGTCATGTAGAGGATTTTTGTTATATATATATATATATATATAAAATGTTGTAGTGTGTTTCTTTATTTTTGGAAAATTGTATTTTTTATTATTTTTCGAACCTGATAGATTAATATTTTAATTGTATTTTATACATTTTATAGATCTAGAGAGTGTAGATATTTTTTTATATTTTTTTTATTGTGTAGATTTTATGCTACTTTTTTATATTTTTTTGGTTGTGTATATTTTATGCTACTGATTTTACTTTGAGTTCTTTTCGAATTGTGGAAAAAATTAAGTATAAATTTTATAAATAAATAAATTAAAAATATAATATGAAATCAAAATTGTGAAAATGATACATTATTGGATAGAGAATTCAATGAAAAATCCATTAACATCAAATCCATTAACATCAACTCCACAGCTTGACATGATAGAGATAAAAGGGTTTCATCCCTTGCAAGTCACATTTGTAGAAAATTCTACAAAAGGGGGCTAGGATTTCAGGTTTTCAAACCCTTGATTGAGATATATAGATTGGTCAATGGTTAATATTTGAAAGCTCGATCGAGCACTTAATTTGAATTTTTAGAATACCTTGATCGAGGTGTTTCCTAGATCACGATATTTTCTTATAATTTTGTCATAGAACCTCAATTGAGGTATTTCCTCAATAAAGCAATTATATTAAACCCAACAAGACCTCGATTGAGGGTTACCACCAAACCATCAATCGAGGTCTTGTTGGGTTTAATATAATTGCTTGATTGAGGAAATACCTCAATTGAGGTTCTATGACAAAATTATAAKAAAATATTGTGATCGAGGATGGTAAACTCTCAATCGASGTCTTGTTGGGTTTAAGATAAWTGCTTGATTGAGAAAATACCTCRATTGAGGTTCTATGACAAAATCATAAGAAAATATCATGATAGAGGATGGTAAACTCTCAATCGAAGTCTTTTTAGGTTTAATATAATTGYTTGATTGAGAAAATACCTCAATTGAGGTTCTATGACAAAATTATAGGAAAATATCATGATCGAGGAAATACCTCGATCAAGGYTCTCTGACAAAATTGTAAAAAAATACCTYGACTAAGGTATTTCTATAACTTAAAAACACTAAAAAGTTAACAAATTTTCACATAAAAAAAATCAAAATAAAGAAAYCCTTTACACAACTGAGTTGTCAACTCACCTGGTTATTGTATGGAAAAAACAAAAAAGAAGTAAAATTGTGTCAATCTAATATCAAACCATATTTTACTCAGTAATCACAATGGGGATTTTGAGAAACTACGAAAGGATATGTGATCACCAATGGGTTAATGAAGATGAAGTGTGAGAAAAGGCTAGAGAGAGGATGAGACAAAGATGACAATAATTGAGAGAACACTGGGAAGAAAATGTAGGTCAACCCATTCCTCAATCTTCAATGCATCTAACTGGAGAGTCTCCATGGCATCTGATTGAGGGAAATATTGGTAATTTTTAACCACATAAACTTAATGCATATTATACTCATAATTTTGATTTATACTCTAGTTTATTATTTATATATTATGTTTTGTATGTAAAACATGTGCATATAAAATTGATTGCACTATGGAGGGATATAATCTAATCAAATTCCATAAGACCATGCCATCGCTTAGGTTTGAAGAATCATTAGGAGTTGTAGTGGTTTTGAAAGGGGTGGAAACTTTTCAGAATGTTTGGATGCAAACATAAGATAAGAATTTAGGGACTTGAGCCTTGATTGGATAGTTAAAGAGCATGTCAGTAACATAAATAATTTGTTTTTGGAGAAAATTTTAGTGTTTAAACAAGCTTAAATCCTACATGGATTGATAAAGCACAAAAAATTAAAGCATGCAACTAAGCTATTGGATTTTCAAGATACTAAGCATTCAAAGATACATGAGAATGTTTAAAAAAAATTGTCAAAAGAATTTTGTTTGTTTGGAAAATCAAGCAAACCCGATATCTGAGTTGCTCATTGGAAATTACAATTGTTGTTGTGGCACAAGGGAATTTAAGAATTCAAATGCTAATGATGATGTCAAAATTTCTCCATACTTCAAGAAAGACATTGCAAAGTCATATTAAATTTAGGTTTTATATAGATAACAATGATGAAGTTGCATGTTGGGATCTTATTTGGCGGTAGCCCTACCAAGATAGACCTTTAGAAGGCATTAGATAAATTGTTGTACAATTTTAGAAAACCCATTCTTTCATTATACTAGATTGGAAGCATTTTTTGCGGTGACACTTATCTAAAGGAATGTATGAAGATCATTGTAAGCACATTATGGAGATGAAGGAAGTTGAATGGCTTGAGGAATTTCAAGAAAACACTATCATTATCAATATTTCCATTATTATGTTTGATCAATTGAAACCGTTGCATATTAGGCCCAACATAGTTCGTGACACTTGTTGTTGTCAATACCACATTGAATTCTAGCTCTCTTATCACACATTTGTAGATTTATATAGAAGGCACTAGAAAGGTCACCATCCTCACATAGTGCACGATTTTGTTTTAATGACATTATGTAGAAGGAGTCCCAAAGATGTGTTTTCAATGAAACATGTGTATGTGGAATAAGATGCCTCGAATGTGGTAATCTAACATTGTTCCATAGGAATTTTCCTATAGATCTCACACACCCTAGATTATTAGATATCATGGTCACATGGAGAAGATATGAGTATGTTACAATGGATCCATACTCTTATTCAAGTGTGGAATCTAAGAGGATGGACTTGCTTGACGACAATATCCCTATTTCAGAATTCGTGGAAAAGTTTCAAAACCAAATTTATAAATTTATAAATATATCAAACACTCTCACAGGTCCAAGTTGCAAGATTTCCAATTTATATAGTCTCATAAAGTATTTGAGCCAAGCACAATCTTATCAGTGGTAGAATTTGTCAAGAATTACACATTTTCTTTTGAGAGAGAGATATAAAGCGAGTATTTTCATTCTAACTAGGTATTTTATGTGTAGTTTTCACATATATATTTTTTGTTTTTTCTATAGTATTGTGCATTAAAATTAAAGTTTTATTAATGGACGACTTATTTGTAGAGGTTTCTATATTTTTCGGTGTCTTGTATAAACGTTCCTAGGTGAGCATTGATGATAGGGATAACACTCCATATTTATGTGATGTCATTAAGGAGTACCATTTTTATGTCAATGATGCTTGTGAGCATGACACCTTGTCTATTTAGCATTGCTTTGGGTTGATCTATGAATCATTAAGTATGGATGAGATAGAGTTTATAAAGAAGTATAATTGGTTTGATGGGTGTGTAGGGTAGTTCAAATCGACAATCTCTTTTTATGAGTTGAGATAGCTTAATAAGGAGACAAGTGTTTAGCATACCTGAATATTTTTCGAGACAGGGCAAGGAAAGGAAGAACATTGTAATGAACCTCCCGTTTGTCACAACATCAAGCCTCACATAACAAGTGCAATTTTTATTTTTTTTGTGCTGTGTGTGTAGGAAGGTAAACATGACATTACTCAACAATGCAACACGACAATGAACACCACGCAAACAACTCACGCAACAACAACATGACGACCTAACAATATTAAGAATGACTACCCGCCCATCCTACCCTACAATAGTTAGGACCTCCAGGACACATAAGCAATGCTCAACCCCAGGTTCTCATCGATTTTGACCATTTAAGGTCCTGGGGCTGGCGACTGTTCTGAGGAACAAGGAGGTGTCTACATCCCCCCCGACACAAGAAGACCAAGCACATTAAATGTCTACAACCAAGTTCAACATTAATTAAATGAACACCTGCACCCTAAACAGGAAGCGCGAGCTAAAAACGACTTCGCATTGTCCCAATTAATCATTGAGTCAAGCTAGTCAATAAATGCAGTTTGTTTTAATCATCTATCACGAACCCACTTAGCATTTCTAAAAGCAATAAGACATTAAGATACAATCTAAATTAACCTTAAACAAATTCATTTGCGCAATTTTAAATTAAAGGTGTCTTCAGAGTACCATCTAATCATTTGCCTTAAAATATTATTATTTGATATGAGTATTCCATTTTAAAATCAATATCTAATAACTATGAAGATATCTATAACAATATCCAAAGAATAGATTAGGTACATCTTAACAATCTTTACACAAAAATTCCTCATCCCACACACAATAATGATAATAATAATAATAATTGTTATTATTATTATTAATAAAAGAACACTTCATTGCTCTAAACATAATAATCATTAAAAAAAACTTAAACCATTTCACAGACATATAAATATATCTAAATAAAAATTCTATAACATCCATACACTTCATCCACTCTGAAGGAATCTAAACTAAGATAGTTCAAGTACACTTTCGATACACCACATAACATGATAGAATAAATAAAAGTTAAATAGAAGATATTATTAATTAAATTAAAACGAAGAAATGGGACATCATTAATTAATAAAAATAAAACCCAATTACTTTTGGTGCAAGGAAATATATCACAGGTGGTACACTAAAGGCGATAACCGTTACGTCATCTTGTTCACAAGTAATATAAATCTAAAAATCTGCAGGCGATTAATTTCAATGGTGGACTGAATTATACAAGCGGTTGTGGTCCATTTCAAATGAAAATGTTAAAGTTGTTCTGCGATTACAAACGAGAACCAATTCTAATCTTATTCACTGCAATTTATTTCTGCTATAATGTGGTTAGAGATTTAATGCCCTTCAGAGCCACCCAAAGCAAAGGAAGCTATCGTTAACGCTAACTAGGAGCAATAAATGTTAATGCAGAAGAACATCAGCGCTAGAATTATTGTTTTTCTAGGTTAGGAGGTGCAACCAGTAGTCATGCACACTTGTGGCCATTCAACACACACAGCCCACAATTGAAGGCAAAAAGTGTGGGCATACTGGCAATGTAGTCTTCTTCTAAATAGAAAAAGGAAATTACAGAATCGGTCACTGCCAGGCACAAGCAACGAAATCGTTGTCTAAAACATTGGCAAACAGATTTCTAAATCGCTCATTGCTAGGCACCAGCAAAATGAAATCGAAATCATGAGAAAACAGATTTCTAAATCGCCCACTGTCAGGCACCAACAAACAAAATCTAAAACATTGGCAACATATTTCTAAGTAAACACACCAACCAAGATAACGTAGGTAAAAGGGATTTGCTCAGTCATGAAGGTGCATAGGTAAAAAAAAAGAAAATCGCCCCAAGGAATTAACACAGGTATAAATTTCCCCATGGAAGATTTCGCACCAGTATGCAGAAAAAGGGGTGAACGCAGTCCTCACGCCATCAGTAGAGGAACATGGTCAAAGATTTAGTAGTGGCCGCCCAGGAATAAAAAAAATGGCAAAACAAACACACTCAATAGAAGACGTGGGGAAGTATAAAAAGAATAACAAAAATACAGAGTAAAATCGCTCTGGCAGTGCAAATGCAGATTTAAATTTACTATCTCAATTTACACTTGCTGAAGTAATCCTTTTTACTTCATTACCTTACTGAACGCAGAGTGAATATTACAGCGATCACCAATTACATTCGCCGAAGTAATACATATTGTTATCAACGAATTAGCCAACAATGATAATTACACAGTAAAATTTCACCAGTGAAGTGATGAAGGTGCAAGGCTAGAGTGGCCATTAATAAACAATGCAGGGCTAAAATTTTTCAGCCATCACATAATGGAATCGATGAAGGATAATTATTTTTCATCCATTTCTGAATTACACAGTCGAGTTAACATTTTTACAACAGTTACCCATTTATAATCACCAAAGTAAATAGTAGAAAAAAAACCATTCAATCTAACATGACCCAAACACAAATTGAAGTTAAATATTTTTCATCTTAGATTACCAATATATAAATGCTGACAATAGTAAGAGAATGCCACTGCCCTAAGGATAACTCATCGAAAGGATCGCAGGGATTCTATCAGTCAGGGCACAGAAATCAAACAACAAGGAAGCAAGATAATCCAAACGCAGAGGTCGTTCTGAAGGACGCAAGTCATCAATATAGCAAGGACATCCACAGAGGTAGACGACTGCTAGGTTCTCCTTCGCTTCACCATCCTCGCACAGGAAAGCAGGGCGTTGAGATCCAAAGGTCTTTTAACGCTAAGGCGACGACCGTAGATCAGGCTCCTGGCCGACTACTCAGGCGAGGACTGACGAGCTAGAGACGAAGACTAAACAAACTCAAGGTCACAATCAACACCATAGGGTGGTCACAACATGTGGGAAAACGAGGCCATAGGAGATGACAACCAAGGAGCTAGGCTAAGAAAATTCAGCTATCAAGCTAAACATCCAATCTACTTACATAATCAATCATGCAGATCCAATCATAAAACCTACAACATTCTACCATTTAAACGAAGAAAGCGTATCGTTGCCTATTCACCCACTCTGATTGGTGTCCTGCGCTCCATGCAATTCCCGCTCGTTGACCGTCGAGACCTCATCGGTACCTCCCAGCCAATGCTAGGGGTACTCTTCTTCCTCCTTAGCCCCCCGAGCCTCAAAGGGGCCACACACACTATCCATAGGTTTCGTCTAGCTCCCAGCTCGCCTCGCAAGGCCGAGATACCATTCCTCTTCGAGCTGGGTATCCCAACTCCCACAAGTAAATCAGTCAAGTCGATATTTTTGTAGCATAATGTTATGCAAATAGAAGATCCTCCAACCTCCATCACCTCCCTTAATTATATAAAGTTTTGTGGTTCCTTACTTTCCAAATTTCTCTTTTATTTAAGTTTTTATAATAAATTCCCAAAAATTCATCTCCGTACAAGTGTCCCTCATCCCCTACAATCCTCCATGAATTAATTTCTTTAACTAAGTAATTATCTTTATTCCCCTCACCCACCTAGAGTTACTCCTAGAATCACTCCTAGG